>VDFB02380820.1:0-17840 GCA_007258455.2 Sequoia sempervirens
CCCCCTGAAAAAGATGCGGGTGGAAAGAGAGGCGGGTGATAAAATATAGGTGAGGAAACAAGGTGATTATATATTTATTGATGGATTTGTGGGGATAAGTGGAGAGTCCAAATAATTATGGAGGACCCACAATTCTCTGTCATTTACATGTGCACTGTGACGTTGATGGCACCTGCATTTCAGAAGTATGATGCACCCCGCTTTCTAACCATAGCATTTTATAACCATTTCTCTAATGACCTGTTAGTGGCTTAGTTATTTCTTTAATGGGGAGATAAAGAGAGATTCCTTGCACAATGAAGGGTTGTTGAGAGTTGACTGTTTTGGGTAGGGGTTAACCTGGTTTGGGACCATTTTTATAATGCAATTTGGTAGCTGGTGGGTTTATATCAAATCATATTCTTGATTTTGTATGTTGCAACCTGTTTGTACTGATTTTTTATGGGCCGGTCACTAGTGGGTTTGGGACTTTTAGGTTTTTCTTTTTTGGAATTTTTTATAGATTACCCATTATGAATTGGGGCTGGATCATTTTTTAACAATGCTTCCAATATATGTGGACAGGGTTTGGGTTAAAACTATTTAGGGGTAGAGTTTGGTTTAAGGCTTGAAGGAGCTGAGTTTATTTGGCGAGGATGATTGTGTGGTTTACTTTTTAATACTTTTGATTGAGATTCTTAGTCTGACTCTCAAATCATTTTGTTTTTAACCAAGTTTTTAGATAAGATTCTTATTCTGATTCAAGTGTTGCTCATTTTTTAGCACTTCTCTTGAAACATAATTGAGGGTTGAGTATGGCTCATTTTTCAACACTTCTCTTGAATCATATTTCAGAGTTGAAGTGTGACTCATTTTTTATCATTTCCCTTGAACCATATTTGAAGGTTGAGTGGCTCATTTTTCAACACTTCCCTTGAGCCGTATTTCAGGGTTGAACTGTGGCTCATTTTTTAACGTTTCTCTTGAACCATATTTGAGGGTTGAGTGTGGTTTATTTTTCAATACTTCTCTATAGCCATATTTCAGGGTTGAAATGTGACTCATTTTTGAACGTTTTCCTTAACCATATTTCAGAATTGAATTTGGTTTATTTTTGCAGCCACTCTTTGATCTATTCAGAGCTCCAAAATCTGATTCTAGATCTGATACTATATTATTTTCTATAAACCAATCAAAACTCAAACCTAAAATTTCTTATATGCACACTAAAATATTCTAGCATTAAACTACCAACTTTCTTTCCGATCGGTGTTTTTTCAATAGATTCATTATTGTTCAACAGTCGCTCATTTATGCACAAAAACATATAAAATTAATTGGGGCGGCCCACAGAGAGTTGATTTGTGATCATCACGGATCGTTCAGGAGTCTTTCTTTCTTCTCTCGCACGCTTAAGCATTCCCTCACTTGGAGGGAACAACATGCTTGTATCATAAGGCACCGACTGCATATATAAATATATTGGTGTCCCTGTTGTGTGTATATTCATTTGTTAGGAGGATACTGGTCCATGTAAAGCCATGCTTGTCTGCAACAGTCATGATACAGTTTTTCTTTAGATCTGTAAGAGGCCTCACACTTGATCCCTTCGCAATCAATCATTTCAATTCAGAATGCGCGTGCAATGGCCTCACCAGCCAATTATCGCGTGTTTTCAGTGAAAAA
Organism: Sequoia sempervirens; assembly: GCA_007258455.2. Taxonomy (NCBI): domain Eukaryota; kingdom Viridiplantae; phylum Streptophyta; class Pinopsida; order Cupressales; family Cupressaceae; genus Sequoia; species Sequoia sempervirens. The sequence continues at coordinate 1,666 of VDFB02380820.1, forward strand.
TTAGATGTTGCAGGTCAGCGCAAGTTCCAATCTTGTTAACTCCCACCTGCAAGCGCATTGTATTAATAGCCTCGTGAATTGCAGCGGTAGACAGACAAACCTTTCTTGGGCATCTGTTTGCTTGTTATAAAGGCCGCGGTTTGAACAAGATAATTCTGGTTCTGAGATGTCTACGGATCGAATTTCTGCAGCGGCAGTAGAGAATTCTGGTTCTGAGATGTCTACGGATCGAATCTCTGCGGCACCAACAGAGACCAGGAAGAGGAAGGCCGGTGAGGAGAATGAAGGCATGCAATTTCCTCCTGGATTGAAGCCCATTATTACTGCTTCTTCTCGTTCCGAACCCATATTATTGTTATGTACAGAGGATTCCAATGTTGAGTTCCTGGACAGTAATTATAATGTGGAAGGAAATGAAGAATGTCATACGCCCAAGGGTGAGGAGCACCAATTACCCAAAATTCTACCATGTCCTCCTGCTCCAAGGAAGCCCAGACCCACATCAAAGAAAAGCAAATCTCTGGATTATTTCATGGTTAGTCGGCGTGAACTGAATTCTCTGTTCAATCTCTCGCTCCCCAAGAAAGTTTCAGGTGAAAGCCTAGACAGAGTTCTTGATTTATTGGAGAATATATAAAAATTGTGTATCATGGTCCCTTCGGATTTGTTCTTTCATTAATTTATCTGTTTACAGATCAACGAGAAGTGTATATATACCATCCGGAGTCCACAGTCTTGGCTGGGCTTAAACATCACTCATTTCTATGTAATTGGTAAGAATGTATTATGTTGTTATCAATTTAGAATCAAATTAGCCGAGCTTTAAAAATGATAACAACGTCTTAGATTTAATTTAGTCTGCACTCTCTGCCCTGAGATTTAAGTTGGGCTACAAAATAATGGGTATAATTAATTTTGCTGGATATAACTAACAAATTCTTTAGAGCATGAAATTCTCTGGAAATTTTATTTGGACCTTTTATATTTTTTAGACTGACAAACATTGCAGTGTTGCCGAGAGTTGTATTTTTAGTATAGAATGGCTGAAACCAAGAAGAAAACAGGACCTGTATGACAGAACTGCAATTATATTCTCTTCTTTTGTCTTCTTTCTTCAATTCCCATCACTTATACTGAACGATTTGAATTCGCTGTGGAACCCAGATGAATTAACTACCTACATGAAGACCATTACGTTAAATTCTTAAAGAGACTGTGGATTCTCTTTGCCAGTTCCTAAGACTGTGGCCATCTCGCCATAGCCCCACAGAATTACAGAGCTGTAAAAAGCACAGAAATGTTTTATTTCTGTTTTTGAATTATAGATCTGACTAGGTTCATTATTCAGGTAAGTGACTAATTTTTTTTTTATATTGATTCAAATGATATTGTTACTATTCTGATGAGGGATTGTGATGTATTATCTGAAATGTTTAAAACAAGAAATTATGATGTATGATCCAAAACGTTTAAAATAAGAGATCGTGATGTTTGATCCAAACGTTTAAAATTATTCTATAGATTGATGATGTTAAAAATATATACATATAAAAGATCTAATCCTCCTATGCTATTAGGCTCCACGAATGGAAACAGCGTAACGACATCGTAAAGTAATTCCCTAACCAATATGAGAGAAACAGTTGTAGAATTGGACTTATATTTTAAAACTTGTTCTGATTGAATTTGGCTCGATCTCTGGAACACAGTAAATGACATAACCCATTTCGACAGGGGGCGTCATATATGCATTTATCTTATCAAAATTCTCTCATTTCTACATAATCTTTGTCCTATGTTCCATAACTAACCATGGAGGAATGAGCTTCAACAGTCGCCTATTTACTTTCAGCAGGCATGGAGTATGGACTTTAGAATGACCTAGTCTCAGATCCACACCTGTTTGAACCCACGATCTCTGTTTTTCAAGTCAACAGCTTTACAGACTGGCCCATACATACATTCATAACTATTTGACTTTTTTCACTTCCATTTCATCTTACTCCTCACGAAATATTTATACTTTGAAAAGTTCTTAACTCACTCTAACTTGAATTAAATAGTTTTCTTATCAATGCACATTTCATGCAGGTAATGTAATGACTTAAAGTTAATTAATAATAATTTCATACGACAAGACATGTCTTTAATGGTGAAATTCATATATTTATGTCATCTTTCATTTAGTTTTCAGTTTATTTTGGGAGATTGTCTTAATAGTTGTATATATTTACAAATGATATAAATCTTGCATAATATTAGGTCCATTTATGTACTCTTTACTTATCTTTGGCATATAACAAATTCACCGCCGGAAAATTCATCGCCAACAATTCACCATGGGAAAATTCACCGCCATGGCAATTCACCACGCGAAAAATTAATTGCATGAAATTTTGGCAGTTAATTTTTCATGGTGGTGAATTGTTGGTGGCGGTGAATTGTTGACAGTGAATTTTCCGTCAATGAATTGCTGACGGTGAATTTTCCTAGAGCCCTTATCTTTATATGCACACATTCCTACTTTTAAAACTCCTTTTTCATTTTCATATGCATATATTTTGATACATTCATCTAAGTCTTCCATTCATAAATTTATAGGTAGACCTAACTCACTATAGTAATTATCAACCTAGATATGACTATTTGCCCACCCTATGCCATTTCCATGGCCTCATGGGTATGTGCAGATCATGATGGGCCAAAAAGTGGCAATATGATGGGTATGTGGCCGACGACTATTTTTTTACCTAAAATTGATGAAACGAAAAGGGTTTTTAAAGGAAATTCTCAACTTTCTACCAATATAAATTATACTTTACTTTGAACTTAATAAGTAATTATTATTCATTTTCTATTCAAATTATGACTAAAGTCCTAATTGATAGGTTGATTGAAAAAAATCTATAGTTTTCAAATGGTAACAAATTTTTTGAATCCAAAACATGCATCACATTCTATGTTTCACATACTATAGGATTAAAGAAAAAATGAATTTCATGAAGTTTTGACCAAGTTAAGGTGGTTAGACATACAAGTTTTTATATTTTTAAAAGTTGTAATAAAAAATTCATAATTAATTATTTACTTGGAAAAAAAATTACAAAAAATATGCATCATTAATCGCATACGAGTCCTCTACTTATATCTAAAATCTTATAAAAAAAATATTATCATTTTATTTTGGTTAGGGTGGTCAGACAGACACTTACTTCTTATTTTTTCCCTGAAATTTAAGTACCACTGCATTGAAATTTCAAATTTTCACCAAATAGATTTTTTTTTTAAACAAACCTAGTATTTTAGAAACTACATTCAATTTTCTACAGAAGTTATTCTTACATATTTTAAAAATAATATCGATAACTTATTAAAAAATTTACATCAAGTTTCCTAACTCTGAATTTTTTGCCACTTAATGGCCTATTTTTTCCATGAAGATCCTGTACATACCCTCATACTTAGCCCATGCCTTTCCAAATATCATGTTCAAATTCTAGATGAATGGTTCCCATAATTTTCTGATCCTACATTGACCAATTACATGTTTATGCATTTTAATACTATATGACAATATTTAAATGCATACAATCACATCAATTACACATTTCTTGATCCTCCTAGCTTCATTCACATTATGGAAAGAAACACTTTAATCGGTAACATAAAAGAAATCTAGACCGACATGATCATCCTAAGAGAATATGCATATTTCAGGGATGCATTCTTCAATTATTTTCATAAGGCTTTTAGGAGTCGGCCTAGGATAATATATCCCCTTGCAACACTAACAACAGTCCTCCAAATGTTTCCTTAAATACCATCAATTCTAGATATTAGGGAAAGTAGAATACGTAGAGGGAAATCATGTGAATTGTAAAGTAGACTTCCACATCACACAAGGTTAGGTCTAGGCAAAGAGGATAATTTTACAACTATAGATTAGATCCATACTTGCAAAATTTTCCCAAGATAGAGTACTAGGAAAAATAGAACCTAGGGAGTTACACAATAGTCAAATTGATAACACCTAGATTCTAAGATTTTCATCAATGATATACATTTTTAGCTCAATGAGATAAATCAATTTATTTCTATTTCTATTATTTATATTTATGCTTATAATAGATTAGCCTGCAACTATCACTTATCAAATCTAGGTTAAAATATGTTTATTTCTATACATCATATTTGTTTAGCTTAAATAACCCTTAGGAAAATTTTATTATCTTTTATAGTTTGGTGAACCCATTTGATCCCACATGAACTAGTGTTCCTTTCAAGTTTTTATATATATTAGGGCTTTCCACTCCACATTTTTTATTCCATGTCTTATTTTTAGACCTAATCCCTTATTTTTATTCTAAAAGCTCATTGACATGTCATTATTCTAGACCTTAGTGAGTTTATTCACATATCCTATCATTCATCCACCCTACCCACCCTTGCATTTCCTTTAGGTTTTATATTTTAAATCTATTTTAGATTTGGTATATGACAATTGTTTGAACCTAAATTAGATGTATCTTATTTCTATATCATTTGATTACATTTGTTAGGTTTTTACATTTTATCATAGGGTGGCTTTAGAATAGTGGTTTACAATTTATATGAGGAAGGAAATTTCGATTTTTTCCTTTTCCCCAAACTCAAGGGGTTCGGTCAAACCAAATGGTTCGACCAAACCTCATTAAGGGTTCAACCGAACCACTAAACCCTAAATAAAAATAATCATATTAACATGGGTTCGACCGAACCCCTTTAAATATGACTAAAAACAAAAAATATTCACATTTCGACTGTCATTTTCACTTTGTAAATTTACCAGTTGCTTTCCTGGTGCGTGCGGCGAACCAAGATCGTGACAGCGAGCAAACTGACTTGTTCTTTCCGGCGAACACAAACTCCACTTTGTCTCCCCAAACTTCATCAACCCGACTTGCATTTCAAGCACTAGGTATTTGAAATTTGAATTTTTTATAGTTCAAAATGCATTTATTTGTTAAATTTCAAAACCTTAGATGCAATTTTTTTCAAATTTGTTGAATTCAAATTGGATTTGTTTGAAAAATTTTAAAGCGTTTTCAAATTTGTTGAATTCAAATTGGATTTGCTTCCCCATTTTGCATACATTTTTATGTCCTATGTGTAAATGAAATAATCCTTTCCATTTCAACAATCAAAGCTATGGATAGCCTGCTCCTAAATGGAAAGACCAAGTGAAACATATATAAGAACTTAATAGCATATGGAAACAAACAATATAAAGTTATGAAGTTCAAATAGAACCACAAATTGTATCATTTGTAACATTAAAAATGTCCATCTCTACACATTTTTGGTGGTACCTGTAGGTATTGCACAATAAGATAGAGGATGTAAACTGATTAAGACTTGGATAGTATTTTAAAAATAATTTGAGGTGTGGAAACACTTCCCATATTAACCTATCAAGAGATAAATATGCAAAATAGATTTAATTTTAGTTATAAGAAAAATGTATAAATTATAAGTTTATAACATAATTATGTACATGGGAAAATTCTCTTGGAAGAAAAATCCCACAACCAAAAACATGAACCAATTATATTATTTGATAATAATATCATTTACAATAAAATATTCATGTGCATACCCTTATAGTAGTATCATCAACATGTGATTCATATGGAGTAATTTCTCGTAGCATGATGATACCTATAAAATCATTATGCTTTCTCCATCTCAAGCACCCATAAATAGGAAAAATTTAAACCATAAACCAAGTGTGGTTTACCAAAGCCATGAGCCAAAATAATGACCTAAAAATGGCACCAAATTTGGCACAAATTCCAACACCATATTCCTTGACTTGGTTTATAGGATGTATTTAGCAAATGCTTTACATCTTGTCAAAAAAATTCAAATCCTCCTCCTCATAACCGACACTCCATTTTTGACATATTCAAACCCATTATTTAAGATGATCTTGATGATTTTCATAATTCTAATCAATATTCTAGTGTAACCCCCATTTTTTATTCTCTTATGTGTCATATAACATTTCATAAGTAATTCCCATCTTACAATTTCATACAATGCTCTTACAACTTCTTAAATATATAAAAGGGACAACCCTAGTTCAATTAGGATTATTTAATTATTATCACCTACATCCATCCATTACATGTTATTAGTTTTTAGTTGCACACATTATTAGGAAATATGCATTGTCTAAGCAATTGGGGTATATTGCATGTTCAAGAGAGTGTTTTCCTTGATCTTTTATCTAGTTAAATTAATATCCTTTAAAAGCTTGTTTTATGGAGTTTTCACCTTAACTCTAATATGGCTAGCAAATAAAATGACGATTGAATCATTTTTTAATATAATAGCTAATGACAACCATATAAAGAGCCACATTAAAGAAGATGAAAAATAATGATCAAGAATATGATTTAGATACATATGTTGCTAAACAAGATATTTTCCTAAATTGATAATTACGTATTGATGCACCTCTCCACCCTAAATATCCTCACTCATTGGCTAGTAATTTATATAATGTATTAGGTGGCTATCCTTAGGGAATTAATACTATTCATAATATTACCACTCTAATGGATTTTAATAATGTTGTACCCTCTATGCATCCATCTACCCTTCATCCTCTTGCTATAATGATTCCTCCTATCATACTATAGTTACTACTCCATGGATCCACCACCATGTCCTAACTTTTCTTCCACTAGTATTTTTCTTTATCTCCCATCCTTTTATATATGTTCACACCATTGTTACTACTAGCACTATCCTATACATATATTTTCTTCATACCATTCCTCCTTATCTTATGAAAATCTAACCTTATAGTGTAACTTATCCTTCCATTACCATGTCATTACCTTTATAGATCTTCCCCTCTTTATACATTCTCCTTTTTATCCTACACTACTCCTACCACTAATATATCCCTATACCTTGGATATACTATTGAAGAAATTTAACTGACTTTCAATATCGCAAAAATTAGACCCATATTTTTAAACATAAAATGTGTATAATAAAGAACAATCCATGCTTCCTAATTCAACTTCACTAATATCTATCGAATTAACTTAGGTTCATTACAATAAGATAATCATATAGCCATAATTAGTTGTCAAGATAATGGTAAAGTTTTCAATAGCCATACTTATCCTTCCACATGCCACCATTAGACATACACATAAGATTCATGAACATCCATACCTATGAGAATCCAAATACAAGAATTATAACTATATATCATGCACATCATCAACATACACATAAAATATCACACCCATCATCAACACAACTAATAGTTTCCATATCATATTATATATGTTCTCATACAAATGTGTCTTCAAATACATCAAAGCACTCATGAGTAAATCCACTCTGTAGAGCATACACACAACTAAAAAGGTGCCCCTAAGGTATTTTTCTCCTATAACTATCCTCTTAGCCTATCCTTCTCTATGGATATGTTCCACTCATATCTACCACCCTGAGGTGATCCATGTCTCAATCCTTGTCAAGGTCACTCCTCCTCTCTACCTATATTCTTTCTCAATGAGCTAGATCTATCACTGCTACTTCCCAAAACATCTACATTTAAATATTAAAAAAAAGTTTAATAAATCATGTACAACACTGATTAAAACTAACTAAACAATGAAAGCATTTAATATTATAACACCTTATGAATTATATTGAATGTCCCCACCTTGAAATGTATAGCCATTGATGTCAATCACTTATTCATACTATAGCTTTGTTCTCCAAAACACCTACATTTATATAAAAGTGAATTTTTAAGAAAAATAATATTTAACCTACTTTTAACTCAACAATAATGGATGTATTTCTATCATAAAATCTTCGTACTCATAATAGAATCATGGCCTAGGTAGAGTATAAAAAATGTTGTTTCCAACCTCATATGTAAATCTAGAGTTAGATTGCCAAAATTGTTGAATTTCATCCTTTCTACTATTAATTAGCTTCTTATCGACTCATGGAAGCCTACTGCTAAAAGCCCAAGTATGATTTTCAATAGGACTTTCTAATCATGATCTTATTGATAGTACTTTTGATAATGTTTTACGATTTAGGCATAATTCAAAACAAGTCTACCTTAATAATTGAGCCTTTTTATTTTTTTAATTTCTTACTAATGATGTTATTACTCTATGAGCAACTCTTTTATCTTTTTCCTTACTATTATTTATAATAGAATTGAATGCATTAAAAAAAACTTTAGCAACAATATTATTTCGATCAAACTTTTTGTCTACATGAATCTTTGAAATTTATTTAGTAAAGGTCTCATTTTGTACATCTTTAGTAATTGTATAAAAAATTGGATTTTTTTGGTTAATGTCTTATTGGAAAACCATTCATTGAAAATTTTTGAAGCCCACAACCTAATGGTTTGTGATGACCTCTTGCCTTCAAGAATTTCTATTATGCTCATCAATTTCAAACCATTTTGGGGTTCTTGAATGTTTTTAAATTTTAACAAACTCATTACAAAAAGATGGATTTTGAATTTCTTTTTCTTCTTCACAAAGGTTCTCTCTTCTTATGTAATTTGGAGACACATTGAGTTTCATTGGTTCATGTGAGCTATCAATTTAATCATTGTTATCAACAAGTCGATTATTGAGTGCAATTTCAATGTCATAGGGTTCATATCCACATTAGTCAAGAAATTGTTGATGTATTTCTTCTTCTTCTTCTATGATGCTACTCTTATCAATAGGTGTTCCATCAAATTTTACAATATTTTCAAATTCATGTTCAACATTTTTATTTTCAATATTATTGTCACTTTCATTTTTTAAACATTTCATTGTATTGAACATTAAAATATCTAATTTAAATGTCATTTAAGGGTAAATAAGGACCTTCATCTTCTTTCAATAATTAACATTAGAAATTAATACTTGGTTCATATTGTATACCCACCTCCCAATGGTCTTGGAATGGATGCATTTAGATGGAGAAGAATTTCAAAAGGCTCATGGTACTTGTGGACCCCTCAAAGGCATGATATATAACACATGAACTTTATTTATGAAATTTGGTCTTTTGTTGTTGGCTTCTAGTATGAATGTTATCTATACTTGGTGGAATTCTTATTTGAGACTCTCAATCTTCCATTGTTGGTTTCTAGTGTGATTATACAATATGCTCGCCAAACTGTATTAATTTTAATGTTAATTATTGAAAGAAGGTTTTGTTTCATAAGAAGAGACCTATGTTCTCATATTCCAAGGCATGTTATTATCCACAATGCATGACACTTCTTCGTGCATCTCTACCAAGTTCTAAATAGATACATATCTGCCATTTCCATGGAGGAGATTGATGATTTTGTACTGATGTATTCAACCAATGTGCTTTTGTAACATGTTGTAATTAGACAATTGGTCATTTTCACTAGGACCTCACTGGTCTTTTTGATATTTTGTAAAATTTGTTACTCAGACTGCAACTGGGGGTTTTCTTGCTGGTTCTTTCCTGCCAGTATGCCCGCCTGAACTAGGTATATGTAAAATATTATATATAAATAAAATTATAAGTGGCCTCCCACTTTTTCTTTAAAAAAAAGGTTCTTGTAAATGTCCACATCTTTTTCCTTCACACAGTTGCTATTTCTTAAAAGATTTCTTATGATTTTTCATAATGTTGACCAGTCAATACTTTACTGTAAATATTCTATAGTCATGCTCTTAAATGTCATAAGAATATGTCATAATTGTAAGTTTTAGACAAAAAATATGATATGATATGGTGGAAAAAACCAAGATACAAGTTAGTTTAGTTCTCATAAACTCTCTAAAAAATAATTGAATTCCTACATCCTAACTAGAAATACCATGAGGGGTTTAGATCCCATTTTAGACAAAAAAATATTCTTATACTCATCACTAGTTCACTTGGACCAACTAAAGAGATGGTGAACTAAGGAAAACTTAGTTGTATTGATAGATTAAAACTTAGTTATTTCTCTTTCCATTGTCCCCTCTCCACAAAACACCCTTATTTAAGTAGGTTCTATTAAACCTATCTCACATATCACCTCCCAATTCTTTAAACTTTTCAAACTTCTTATTCCTCATACCTAATAATCTATCCTTCAAGCTCAGTACTTCCCACCTCAATCAAATTGATCACCTTGCTTGCCTAATATCCCTTTGGTTGATGTTCCTAGACCTCATCAAAATTGTAAGTGGATACAATTGTGGAATGATGCGATTAAATCTATTGCACTACCTTACTATGATCTTACAATAAGAATATGGCTAGAAAGAGATCTAGAATGGAAAAAAAAAATGGATCCAAATAAAGTCAAACTTTATTAGATTTGATTCTTAATAAATTAGTTTTAACGATTCAATTTATAGCTTTATGCAATCTATAAGTTTAAATAGTTTGATGGTATCTAAACTTTATACATATAAAAATATGATAAATGTCTGATTATTTTGCTTTCCAATCTATAACTTTTTTATGTTCTTGGATATATAATTGAAGTTTATTTATGTTAACAACTATTAGATTAAATATTTTATCTCCAATTATTTTCAAATAATTTTATACTAATCTTTGTATTCTTATTCTTTCATCGCTTCATTTAAATTTGAACCATTTAAGGATGCTATGTTATAGATTATAGTTGTCTTCCAATTCTTTTTAAATTGTTAATGGTATGAAAATATTATTGATGAGTAGATGAATTATTACAAGTTCTATTTTAGATTTGTATTCCCTTTATCTAGATATATTATTTACCAAAGTCTCATTGGTTTTTTAGGTGTATTGTATATATATATAACATGGAAAATGCAGATCATGTTCCACCTATGCTAGATTCTTTGTTTGTAAATACTAATAATGAGATTAAAAAATTGAGAGACTCATTAGCACAGGGTGCAAACCTAGGGGTATATAGTGAACCATGCATGTTAATATTGCATAGTCTAGAGAAACTAAAAGATGAACTTGAGAGGACTAGTGCATATTCCCTAGGATAAAGAAAAGTGATTCTATTCTTTCCCCGTGATGTGACAAAGAAGTACATGGTGGATGTTCCCAAACAAATACAGATAGTGTGTCACCAAAGAAATGATAAAAGCCACTTGTTTTCCATTTTATCGAAATGTGTGTAAGGTTAGGGGATACCAGGTCACTAGATGTGTCGATCATGCTATGGCCTCATTGATCTACCCAATATTTCTCACAGCACATGGTCTATACCCAAACAATGACCAGATTCGATTGTATTTTGTTCTGCAGTTATATGTTGAGGTCCATTTGGGCCTCAAAGTTAACCCACCTGGACATTCCACCATATGCTGGTCGGGGGCATGGTAGGATTGCTGATAGACCAACCTATCGTTGAGCAGATAGACCACCCCCAGTGTTTAGGGTATTGGTTGGTGACAGGTCTCCTGCTCTCACCCTAGCTCTAGCCCCCATAGTAGATGAGGTTGTCGTTGCTTCCCAAAAGGAAGCAATTGACACTGTAGGTGACATTGCGGCTACCACCACTAGGATATCTGATGATCGTGTAGGTCAGTATTTGATGTCCAAACATTCCTGATCCACACCATTTTTAGCATAGTGGATCACCATGGATCCATTTACAATGGTCGACATCCCTACTCCTACACAACTTGATGCACTTACAGGAGATATGTCACGCATGACTCTGCATTGTTTGGCTGAGGACCTGTTGGAGGCATATGCCCACATTGCATCAGACAAAGGGATTGGTATAGAGCATGTTAGAGAGCATTTGAGATGCAGAGGTCATTCAGTTCTAGGATCCCATCACTCTCAGCTGAGCACTAGTGCGTATCAGGATCCACCTACAGTTCATACGGTAGCTGCATAGACTATGGGTTTTACTAATATGTTGATTGGTTCTGGTTCATCATCATCGATGCCATCTCACCTTCATAGTCCTCTACATTCATCATTTATGGCATGACATGGGATAGATCAGATGGATGCAGATTTTGATTCGTCGCTTGATTGTTTGGTGGATATGGTGGAGGTGATCGTTTCAGAGGACTTAGGTCATCCGATATCAAATGATGTGCATGTATGTGTGCATGTGCATGTTTCAATTCTTTTTTCATTATTTTTAATTTTTTTTTTAAACTAGATATTCATGTAAGTTGATATATATATGTGTATATATATTGTTACAGGTGGACATACCTCATATCACTCCTAGCCTTGGTCCAGATCGTGTGCATGATCGATGTGACTCTATGGATGAATCTGCTATTAGTGGACATGTGAGTTTAACATTTTTATATAAGCACACATGTATATGTATATGCAATATATTTATGTATGCATAGATCTAGATTGATATTTAAAATACAAGTTCATTTTAAAAAATAACTTTCATAAAATTCCATTTAATATAAGTTATATCTATTTAACACATCTTGTACACAATTTTACTTTTGCGTGGCTCAACACATCCATCGTGAGTAGGACCGTTTCATTCAGATGGCCATTCACTAGAGTAGACATTCATATTAGCCATGCACACCTGGATTTTTGATCTTTACCACATGCATTTGCTTATACATGATGATCTTTAGTATTTGAGATTTGATGATCTCTAACTTTACATTTGCTTATATGATATACATGTACACTTGCTTATTTTTTGATCTTTAGTAGTCGACATTTGATGATCTTAAATTTACATTTTTCTTTTATGATATATGTACACATATTTTCTTATATGATATATGCATACATTTGCCTCTTTGCTTATAATATGTATTATGTTTATATGTATTGAATCCCTTTACATATATGTACATGTGTTTTCTTATGGTTTAAATATGTTATATTACAATATATGTATGCATTGCTTTAAATATTCAATATACATAAGCATGTTTTATTTTTATGATCTCTTACAACTTCCATTTCCTATATTCAATATACATTTGATATTTAGTAGAATTTTAGGAAATCAATGCCACTTTATAATTAAGTGCATTCATGTTGATCACAATAATTTTTTTTTAAATGACTTAAGCAACATGAACCATTGAGCTGAGAACAAAATATAATCTTTTTGACAAGTAACTCAAAATTCAAATATAATTTAAGAAAATTCAATTCAAATTATATCGTAGCTATTATACGCTTTTGACAAGTAGCTGAAATTCAATTCAAATATAATTAAGAAAATTAATTCAAATTATACCTCTATTATACATTTTTGACAACTAACTTGAAATTCAATTCAAATATAATTAAGAAAATTCAATTCAAATTATACCTCTAATATACATTTTGACACTTTAACAAAATTCTAAAATTACTAGATATGTTGTGCATACCTATGAATTAAATATGTTCAACAAACTCCACAATGAAATAAATTGTTTGTTTACTACTTGATTCATTTAAACTAGGATCTAGTTATTACATGTACACTTGAATAATTTTGATTCACTTGGAGCACAAATTTTGGAGAAGTTTTTGCACATTTATCAAGGAGGCAAATATTGGAGCTCGACAACTTTTCATTTTTATCAATTGAGGAAAAATTTGGAGGATAATTTAACTAAGTTGGTAGAGGACTTGTTTAGAGTCATCATTAAGTTGAAGAAGAAAATGGGACAAAAAAGAAAAAGAAAAAATGCATCTCAACGAAAATTGTCAAAAGAAGAAGAACAAAAGAGGCATGACCAAAACTTGGAAAATTATCATAGAAAGAAACAAGGTACATGCTTGTTTCTTCTCTCTCTCACTCTCAAGTGTGTGTTTAGGACTTTTACTTTGAAGTTTTCTAACCATCATTGCACTTGAATGACTATAAATACTTTTAAATGTCCTCAAGTCATCTTGGTCATGCAAGGTAATGCTTATATGATCCTTGACTCCAATTCCTTAAGCCAATTCTTTTTGTTTCAATATTTGTGTTTTGTGTCTTTGGTCTTTTATTTTCATCACTTCAATGTTCTCAAATTATTTTTATTTTTTATGCTCTAGGGATTCCTCAAGCTGGAGTCCTGCCAAATCTAGATATTGGATCAAACGAATCCGTTGAAGAACACATGGACCTTGAAGTTAGGGAGGAGACCCAAGCTCAAAAAATGCTTGTTGGAGAGGGGTCAAGATCACTTCCTTCTACTGGTATGGATGAGCATATAAAACTAGCACAAACTACTCTCACTTATAGCTCATCATGTTTTATCAGTTTGTTTGCTTGCATACATAAACTTCACTTATATTTAACATCATCTCTCACTTTTGTTTGCAAAATATTTTGTGACACGTGTAGGAAGGGCTCAACAAGCAAGAAGTTTTCATGCTCAAGTCGAGCCAAATCTAGACATTGGATCAAATGAATCTGCTCAAGAATGCATGGTCCTTGAAGATAGGGAGGAGGCACAAGTTCAAACAATGCATGTTGAGGGTCGGACTTCCTCCTAACGGGTATGGATATATAAACTAGTAAGGTGAAACAAATTTCTCATAGAAATTTAGACCATTTACTTAAAATGGATATGGAGAAATTGAAATGTTATGCCAACCAGCCTTATAATAAGAGAAAGAGGTCAATGACTAAATCTGTAAATGGAATGATCAATCATCATTTCAATCATCTTGATACACTTGAAAAAACACAATTGTTATCATGTTTACTTCTTCATGATGAGCTCAAAGAATCATTACAATTTTTGGGTGTTCATTCAGCATCAAATAAGAAGAAAAACATGGGATTACAAAAGGATATTGTTCAAAATGTTAAAAAGGGTTTAGATTCCATTGCGAAAGGATCTCGATTAGTGGATAAGGTCACTACAAGAAGGGTGATGTTGACATCTATTGTACATCAAGATATAGAAAGAAAAAGAAAAATGTCTGCACTTTCAACTAAAATTGGTTATAGTAGAACCACGTTGATAAAATATGAGAAAAAGAGAGTTTTTGGATGAGAGTTTAGAAGGAAATTGGGAAATTATGTGTAGAGAGCTCCTGATGCGGCAGGTAGAAGATGTTGTTAGGAACTTGGTCGGGTTTTGGCATGATCAGGGCTTCGTCCATCATCAAATACTAGAGATGTTATGAGACTGCGAGGATTGGACCTAGTATTTATGAAAATCATATCAAACATTATTAGACATAACACAATTTGAGATGTATATGAACTTTTTTACAATGCATATCCCATATAAAGATTGGGAAAACAATGTTTCAAAGGTTAAAAAGCCATATTATGTGAAGATAAACACATTTTTTGAAACTTGTTGTTGTCGTTATCATATTGGGTGATCTCTACTTCTCGAGGGGGGGTTTTAGAAAGATGAGAGAAAGATGTGGGTTTCAAAATGCACCTCCCTAAAGCAAACAAGTTTTCATAAAGTCTATATTATGTGATCATGAAAATGGACCTCAAATAAACTGCATAAAAGGAATTTGTGAGACGTGTAAATTTGGCTAATTTTCCTTCAAGAAATGAAGATATTGACCTAAAAAAGACAATAAATTGCAAGAGGTAAGTACTATTTTTAGAGAGTTTATTTGTTTCAATTTCTCTTAGATCAAGTTATTTGGATTCTCTTTGTAATGTTTCATTGATCAAGTGTGGTTTATTAGTTATTCACATATTTTCTTGACACGGTACAAGTATGTAAAGTTGCAAACAAATTTTGGGAAAAAGAATCCACAAAAGGTTGAACTATGTAGAAGAGGAGGATTCCATTGGAAAATTTATGGAAGATTTTTTGAAAATTGATATGACCATACATACATCATTCCTTTTTTTTTTGATAAGTGTAAGCACAACAATTCAAACATTGAGAGATACTTTCCCACGTGGAACAATTCTATCTATAATTGAATTTGTAGAAAATTACTCCTTTGTACATCAAAGGAGATTCAATTAGAGTATTACTTTTCAAAGAAGATCACTATTATGGTTCATGTGTGTTATCGACATGCACAATCAGAATTGGATGGTGTTGAGAGTACAGATGAAGAACGAGTCATTAAAAAAGAATATCACTTTTATATTAGTGATGATAAAGAGCATGACACACTTTTGTCCAACATTGTTTTACAATATTTTTTGAGAATTTGAGAAGAAGGGGTGTCAAATTTGAAAATCATTTTGTATG
>VDFB02380821.1:0-24059 GCA_007258455.2 Sequoia sempervirens
TGATTAGTTTTGGAGGATGGGTAGTTGAAGCTAGAGAATATCCACACAAGTGAGAATCCTATAGATATATTCACAAAGGTAGTTACACAGGAGAAACTGATTTCCTCATCATTTTTCATTGGAATTCATTATTGATAATGGTGGACATAAGAAACCAGCTAGACCTATAATCTAGTGGGAGCTACAAGTGCAATGATGTCATCCAAGATCAGTCTCTAAGTGGGAGATTGTTTGGTCTAGAGCCTGATTAGTGTCCAAGTGGGAGATTTTTGATATGTGGCGACTGATCATCCAAATATTGTACACTCATACATATCCTCATTGAAGTTTGGGGTTAGGCTAGGCCCCAAGCAAGGGTTCAAGAGTGGCAGCCCCTGATAGTGGAGGTTGGGGGGTGGCAACCCTCGATAGCATGGGTTCAGAGGCACAAGCCCCAATTTTTTTTTTTCGTTAACATGTCAAGGTTTTCTCGCTAACACGTCATGTGGAAAAATGACTTTGTAAAACCCTAATTCTAGAGGCTTGTTATAAGCAGTTGGAATATAAGTTGTGGTGTGTGTAATTCGTGAGATTGTAATCTATTTTACACTAGATAATAAAATCATTGGGTGGTTGAGTTTTTGTGGATGTAGCCCATATTAGGTGAACCATGTTAAATTTTTGTGTTGATATATTTTGTATTATTCTTCAATGCTATTTCTGGGTTATTTAATATGCATATAATTGTTAATGTTTATTGCTCCAATCAACCTCAATCCGAACATAGAGTTGTTGGGTGGTTGGTGCAGCCTTTCCCTTCTGAAGTGATTGTTGCACTTGCTTGGTCTCCTTTTTAATTTATCACAAGAGGTGTGTGTCTTATTACTTATGGAGAGGGGTCTAGTGTTGGCATTTCTTCCTATTTTTTTAGTTTATGTGAGCATTCTTTAGAGAGATTTGGTGGTGTGTGGGTTCTTTGATGATGGGTTTTTCCCTTTGGAGGTGCTTTGGATTGCCTTTGTTCTCAATGGGAAGTCTATTTTTGAATAGGCACTAGTTGTGGTGGAAGTATCAGTGGGTTCCCCTTAGTGTTGTGAGGGTTTGGTTCCTTGTTGTCCCTATTTTCCTAGCTTTCTCCCGAGGTTCTTCTCTTCCTTCTTGTGCTCTTTTTTTAAGTTGCTTTAGGTTTTGGTGTTGACCAACATGCTTTACTTCTTCTGCTAGCTAGGTGTGCTATTGGGCAATGTTTTTACCTCTCTTGATGATTACTCCTCTGTTTGGTAAAACCTCATAGAATTTTTTGGAACTCATGCTCTTGAGGGTCTCAGCCATTATTGGCTACTGATTTTGTTTGTGGAGGGCGGGCTTTGGGTTTTCTAGTGGTTCTTCTATACTTTTCCTCTAGGTTTTTCTTTCTTAGCCTAGCTTTATTTTATGTCAATCTTCAAGACCCATATGTTCTACCATTATAATAATGGAGGTTCATGTTGTTTTATGCTGGTGATTGAGAGTCAATTTTGGGCTGAGCTATTACAATTTTTTATTCTGAAAGGTTAGAAGATTTTGTGTTTTTTCTATTAGTTGAAGTGCATTATTCATCTTTCTTGTACCTATTTCTTGCTAAGCTTAATGAGGATTTTTTTGTCCCTCCATTTGAAGGTCTTCCTTTCTCTCTGATTCTATAGTTGGTGTCTTCTATGGAGGTGAAGATCGCTCTGATTGAGGTGGAGCCCTCTTCTATTGAGGTGAAGGTGGTTGCTATAGATTTGGTAGGAAGTACCTTTTTCCTCAGCTTGTTCCTATCTAGGTGGAGTGCACATGGGCTAAAGAGTGAAGGATTTAGAGTTTGGGACTCTCATTTATTCCTCTCCTATAGAGGGGAGCTCCCTCTTATTGAGGTGGAGGTGGGGATGGTGTTGGAAAGATGTTTTTGCAAGAATGTTGTGCTTTAGTGTTCTGTTGTGCCCCCTTACTCCCCTATTGAGGTGGGGTTTTTGGTTTTTCTGGTGTTTTTGTTTAGGGGTTTGATGTTTTCTTGCACCATTAAGTTGTCTATTTCTTTTAGCTTATTGGTGTCTTTCTTGAGCAGTTGGTTTATTGATGCTTGACTAGTGTAGGTTGTTTCTTTATTTATGTAAGGGTTCAAAGTCTAGGTTAAAACTTGGTTGTAAAGGGATCTTGGCACCTTGTTTCCTTTTTTGTTGTAGCTTGTCTAGTCATGTTTATTTTTAGGTTGTTGCTACTATTGGTTTGTGGATTATCTTGTGTGCAACATGATTTTCTATGAAATGGTTACATAGCCCTTCAAAATTGGTCTATGTTGGGTTTCAATTCCAATGAAAACTTGTTTTACTACTAATCAAAAAAATTTAAACATAAATCAACTAGGGTTTGTTGATTGACTTACTGCCACAAGGGAGAGCCAACCTCCTAGGGTTTATGTTGTTTTGAGTTGTGAGGACGAAAAATTTGATATATGATTTATCAAACCAATCTAACATATAGCCCTAGATTTGAAACTATAATTTATTGCCTAGATAAAACTAAAACTTCAAAAATAGGAGGAAGATCTGGGTATGTGTAGGATCATCATGGAAAAAATAGGCCCTTAAGTGGCCAAAAATTAAGAAAAATTAGAGTTAGGAATCTTGACATAAAAAATTGAATAAGTTATCTATATTATTTCAAAAATATGTAAGAATAGAATCTGTAGCAAATTTAATTTAGTTCTAAACTACTAGGTTTATTTAAAAAAAAAAAACTATTTGGTGAAAATTTGAAATTTCAATGCATTAGTACTTAAATTTAATGGAAAAAATAAGAAATAGGTGTCTGTCTGACCACCCTAAAGAATAAACTAATAATATATTTTATAATATTTTAGACATAAATTAGAGGACTCATGTAGATGTGATGCATATTATTTTGTAATTTTTTTCAAATGAAATAATTAATTATGATTTTTATTACAACTTTTTCAAAAATATAAAAGCTTCGTATGTCTGACCACCTTAACTTGGTCAAACTTCATGAAATTCAATTTTTCTTTTTGTAATCCTCTAGTATGCAAAGAATAGAATGTGATGCATGTTTTGGATTCCAAAAATGTGATACCATTTGAAAACTATAGATGTTTTTCAATCAGTCTATCAA
Source organism: Sequoia sempervirens (assembly GCA_007258455.2). Lineage (NCBI taxonomy): Eukaryota > Viridiplantae > Streptophyta > Pinopsida > Cupressales > Cupressaceae > Sequoia > Sequoia sempervirens. Next base: position 3,133 of record VDFB02380821.1, read on the forward strand.
TCAAGACTTTAGTTGTAATTCAAATAGAAAAATAATAATAATTGTTTATTAGATTCAGAGTAAAGAATAATTTATATTGGTATAAAGATGAGAATCTCCTTTAAAAACCCTTTTCATTTCATCAATTTTGGGTTAAAAATAAATTGTTAGCCACATACCCTACAAATACCCATCATATCACCACTTTTTGGCCCATCATGATCTTGCACATACCCATCTAAAATATAGAAACAAAGAGTAACCTACATTAAAAATTTGATCATGAAGTAGCTAGTCAAGGGTGTGGGACATGCTAGACCATATTCCTACTTTTTTGGATGTGAAAAATTTGATATTTGTGTTACAATGTGCACTCTATATTTTGTAGCTATCTCCTACTGAAAGTTCTTGATCTAACTTGTACACATGAAAAGAGGGGAAAAGGCTATGTTGTATCAGGTATTTCCTATGTCAAATCCCATTTTAGTATTTCTACCTCCACATACAATGATTCATGATGATCAAGACTACATGCTCTAGGCAAGGAAGAGGCCAAAATAACAAAATTGACTAAAATTGACAGATGACAAATGATATTGTTACCTTGATGTGAAAACCATTGAAGAAGAGATGCCACACATAAGTTTATTGATGGAAACCTTGATTTCTTGATAGACCTACAAAAGTTTAGATCACATACATAATAGATTGCTAAAGCTAGCATGCAAATGATAACTCAATACTTCTCAATAATTTCCTTGTAACTGATCTCCCTCTCTTTCAATTGATTTCTAATGTTCAAAATGAGAGGAAAACATGTTTATATATGCACTTTAATTAATCCTTTTGGGTAGGGGCCAACCTAGGGCCATTTTCAAATCATGAAAGGCCACCAATAAAAATTTCAAACATTCATTTTCTTTTTGGTCTAGGGTGCTAAGCACCCTTCACCAGTGCTTTTGGCCTAGAATTTAAATATATTTGATTAATTTAGCCACAAAATGAGTAAATATTTATTATAATTAATGATATAAGTAAACTACGGTGTCAAGTTAGTACGAAAATGTCAAAGGTGTCAGTGTGTGTGTGTGTGTGTGTGTGTTGTTATTTATTATTAGTATTGTTGGTGTGGTATTGTGTGTGTGTTTGTATGTATGTGCCATGTGTATGTAGATGGCAGCAAAGACAGGAACTTTGTGGGGCAGTGGGGTGTGAGCTGGGCGTTGGCATGGGCAGGAGTAGGGATGGCAGGAATGGCCAATGACCTGGTGGCAGAGGGACAGGTGAGGGGGACAAGCTGACAGGCACATGGCAGCTAGGGTTGTAGGGACAGGCTTTGTGGGATTAGAGTGGGCAGGGGACAGGAGATGCAGGCTTGGTAGCAGCACAGGTGCCTTGAAGTAGCAAAAGGCTTAGAAACGAGACAGTGCATGGGATGGGTTGAGAGTAGGCTTGTAAAGAATATTTAGATTTAATATGTTTAATGGTTTTGTTTGGTATGAGTGTTTTTGTTTTCATTTGGTAAGTGTTTAAGTTGGATGATATGTCTCATATAAATGTGTATTATGGATTTATAATCTAAAGATGTTTATTTTAATTTGATGTGTAAAATTGTAAGGAATATTTTTTGTGATGAAATACACTCTTTTTATTTCATAATAAACACTTATTTTATAATTAATTTCATATACAAATGGAGCTATTTTTCTCTCATATTCATTCATCTTTACAAACTCCAACTCTTAGAAAGGTGACACAACCATCAATTTATTTTCTTCAATAAATAAATAATTAAGAAGTATTTCATTGCATGATAATTATTTGAACTAAGGAGATTGAGAATTAATAGTGTCTGTGGGGAGAAGATGTTCCCCATTAATCAATTACGGTGTCACCAAGCTATATGAGGCTCATGTCATTTATGTTCTACAAAAATCACTTACATGTGTAGTTTAATAAATATAACCTAAATTTGCATTATTATATCCACATTAACACTTTAGAATACAAATATACACTATCACATAAGATTAGGGTTCTAAAATTGATTTATAGGCACTCAATATATCATGGTTCACACTAGGTCAATGCCATTTGCCTCTTTATAGTAGATAGTCAAAACCCCATTATGAGGTGGGATAAAATTAAATTTCAATGATTTTTTTCTCTCATTATAAATTGTTTGCAACTACACACTTATTATAAAAATTGACACATCCATGGTTTAATATATAGTCAAAGAAAAGGAAATATAATTAGACCATTTACTCATTAGTAAATCAATTAAGTTAAAATGTCATAGAATACAACCTAAGTAAGAAATGATAAAGAAATAAAATGGATGAGGTTAACATGATTGTTTAATGCGAGTAAAATCATATTATTAAACATTATACAATTCTCAATATCTAACTCTACCATTTTTTGTAAAGTATTATTTACATAGTATTTTTTTTAATTTAATGAATTTAATTGAGAGCCCACTTGAATATTTAGGTCAACATTTATTTGACATTTGAAACCTTATCCAATTGAGCAAGTGTAACTAAAATGAAATCTCTTGCATAGACAAGACATGTAGATTAAGGTTAATATCAACAAATAATCATATTTTATTTTAATTAAATTTAATAAAATCACATCCACTAATTTTTTTTTAAATTATCTTATTCATATTTAATAAAACATTGTTTATAATCAAATCAAACATTGACACAAAGTAAATTAGTTATATAACAAGTCTTACTATTGACAAAAAATATTGACAAGTGATCAAAGAACCAAATGGTATAAAATTTGAGATATTTCTTAATACGAAACAAGTTCGTATTTGTAGATTAGATCTAAGAAAATAAAGTTAACCCAACATTAAATAGAGAAGAATACTTTGATTTTAACCCATAATTATCTATCTTTATAAATATTCAAATACAAAGATCACATTTGTTCACTAAATGATATTAATTATTTAATGAGAAGATTAAACAACCTCTCCATTTATTTATTACTATTTGTACTGTCATTATATTTTCTATTTGATAGTACTTAATCTAATCCACTCCACTCTCATATACTTTCTTATTTTTTATGACTATTTATACTGTACCATATTTTCTATTTGATAGTCCTTAATCTAATCCACTCCACTCCACTCTGATATACTTTCTAATTGACTGTATTTACAGGCCTTGTTCTCTCTCATCACATAAGTAACATCTTTAATCAACATCGATGATAACAGAAGCAAACCAATCCCCGATAGGTCGTATGATCCCAAGCACATTCTCCAAATTCTTGATGATCTTCATTTATGCACTTATCGTTGCACTCTCCATTCCTAAATCCAAAGCATGGCCCATGAAATGCGCCGCTGAAGGTTCTACAATACCCCGGATGGTCATCAGCCATGGACACTGATCATATTACAAATGAGTAACTAGTCAGATTTTACTATGTTTTCAAATTATGCATTCCATATGTGCAGATAAAGTATTTTTTAAAATATGTTTTTTCACTATGCTTGTCAAGTTAGCATCGAAGCATATCGGGACCTTACACAAGGCACGTGGATTATTTGAAATAACCAGAACAGTATGATTGTATCTGGCCCTTAATTTTAAGTATAGGTTACGCCAAGTACAACTTTTCGGCTGGGCTTTAGTGATGCCGATAAATTGTTTGGTCACGTCTTTGGAAAACAGCTACTACACCGTAAGAAAATATGGGTATCCTCACGAGGATTGCAGATGTTGATGTTATAGCTTGAAATTAAGCTGTTTAGGTAGTTGTGAGATGGAGGGTGGAAAGAGAGAGAATTTTATAATTGTTTTATGTATTTTTTATTGTAAAGGATTAGTTAATGGTTAATTATTTCTATGTGGTAGTTTGTGCTGACCATTCACTCAAGGTGTTGCATGTTACTATGTTGACATCACTAGCGGGTCCCAAAAGTAATATTATAGGTACTTGGTGTTCCTTGAGGTGTTATGTGGAATCAATAGTGAATTGTTGCTTGCTGGAAGTCACCTTCAATTGCGGTTGGTTTTCTAAAGTTGTCTAAGCAAGTTACTACACACTATATGATGCTTATGTGGTAACCTTAGTAAGGTCAACTCTTCGTGTGGATTGGTTTTCTATTATGTATGCATGGGTGACATGGTGAAGATGCATGGAATCTTCCAATTAGTAACCCGTAAACTAGCCTCAACAATTAAAATTACTAATGTGTATCTTTCCTTAAGTTCCATGTGTTATCCATAGAATATCATTCCATTTTAGTGAGGGTCATAAATCTTCATCAAACTACTTAGCCTTTATCTCTTACTTGTGATTCTTAATATTTCCTTGTGGCACATTTGGTGTGGTGTTTGGCGTCATTGCGGTAGTCTCCTATTGGTCCTTCTAGATCCCTCTTACAAACATAATTACTTTGAGATATTTGAGCCACTCACATGATGGCTTATCAATGGTGCCACATTTCTTCTCCAATGGTCCTTTCTTCTACATAGCATCTTTAAACTTTTCTTGTCACCTAGTGATAGTGTTAGTTATGATATGCCATATTCTTATTGGCTTAGCCTTCTAAAGTGATTATAATTATGCATCTTGAGCTCATGTGGCTTATCGAGAGCATTGATCTAAAGTATTATTTTATAGTATTATAATAACTATTGATCTCTACCATAATTTAAATGTGATAATGTAGGGATCACTCTTGATGGTCTTCAAGTATTTTTTGTACCGCTATTTAGGGGTTTCCTTTGTGATAAGGATAATAACTTTAGAGGCCAACAAAAATAGTAAGCATGATCAATTTTGATATCTTTATATTATCCAAGAACTCAGCAATATATTGATGTTTAAAACACTAGTGGTTGTGTTTTGCATTTTCTACTGCTCATCCCTTAGTTGTGGCCTAGATGTGCCCTAAATATATAGGGTTTTCTTCCTCTACAATGTAGTATTGTGAATATAATGGGTTTGTGTGCTTTTATTGTGTCCATTGTGATATATTTGAATTGCACATGGCTTGATATGACTTGAAATTTCTATAGTTGTGTTCCATGTCAATGCATATTTTTATTATTTTTATTATAATTAATTTAGAGATGGATTTCATTGTCATTTGGTACAACCAATTGATTATAAATTTTATCCTTATGGTTATGCAAAATTTTAAAGGGATTAGATTAATGTGTTGAGTGAATAAGGACCTATGTTAAAGGGTCAAATTATATGTACATACCTAAGCCATTGATGTTTGAATCAATAAACTATAATTTTATATAGAGAGAGAAATATAAAATGTAACATGTTAGTAAATTTTCTATAGAACAAAGAGATAAAAATCTATAAGGTAGATTATAATAGTTTTAGTGTTTTTAAATATTTTATTTTCAATCTTAGTCCATTCTACAAATAAAATTTCTAGCCCATTGAGGAATAATATATCCATGCATTTTTACTAAGCCTAAATGTATCCATGTGTTTTGCATGAGCTTTTGGGAATGTTGCATGTTCCCCTAATTATATTTGCTAATGAGTATGATGGAACCCCTAAAATTTTCATGTTCCATCTCAAAATTCTCCTAAATTTTTGGTTAAGTTTGTCTATGAGGGCTTAGGGTTTTGTCTACCGTCACTATTCAAGGGTTTTAATGTTATTTGAGACCTTTCTTAAAAAAACCCTTGAGCTTATATCCTTTCCAAGGTTATAATTCTTCGTTGACTCCTTACTGTCAGTTCTTAGTCTTTTAAGTCACATCTTATGCCATCAGAACCCATGAAATAACCGGCCCTTTGGTCTAGTTATCGGTAGTCATATATCTAGCCATTATTTTAATTTTTCTGAAGTTGGGCTAAATAGTTCCTACCAAGATCATTTGAGCCTTAAGTCATTAATCCCGTGGGTCTTGGTCCTGTTGACCTAGTCAGTTCCCCTTCTTAAAACCCATTTTGGCATGTCCAAATATTTGGTTTTATGTTGATCATTTAATCATAGTAGACAAATCTTGATCACTCCCCATGTGCCCACTCTAATTCATTTTCCATTATTTTATTCCAATAGACTGGTGGGTGTGAGCCATGTGTCCTCCAGACTGGTGGGCCCAGGTCCCTTTTCGAGGGGCCTACTAGGCTCAAATGACAACGAATGTTACTACTAAAGGTAATGTAATAACATCGACACTAGACCTTGGGTTATGTGTCCTCATCTTAGCCACTCCCCACCAACTCATTCATTTTATTTTATATTAAACAAATCACACAGGCTAGCAGGCTGTTTGACACATATTTCCTTTTCGAGGGGCCTACTTGGCTCAAATGACAATGAATATTACTATGAAGTTGGGATCTACGGTTGATAGTGGGTGACTTGGGTCAATCCTGACTGCTCCCCGCTATCCTATGTGGGTCCCACCCTCATTATTTGGTTCTCAATGGGGAGGCAGGCGATTTCCATGTGGAATAACCTAGAGGGCATGAAAGACATTGGAATAATGGAAAATACTAAACAAATATTTCAGCATGGGGCATGGATAATTATATGTGCGCTACTAAAGGGAAGTATATGGCACATGTTTTAATAAAATCTAAGATCTTTTAATTTGGGCCAATGATTATTTTAGAAGAATAAGGCTACGGGAAATTGGTCATCGATTAAGGTGTGAGTATATCAATGTTGTGAGATCTAATCTCAGCCTTTCCCTGTCTCCCTGCTGATGAAAGTTACACACAAGTTAAGACTCACGGGGACAAGGGGAAGAGTACACATGGATTATGGCTACAATGACAAAGGAATGGTGGAGCCCATAGATCACTAGCGAGTGGCTCCAAATGGCTTACTGTCATTTGATGATTGATAGAACTACATACAATCAGATTTTTCAAATCAAGTTGACTAAATATGGATCGTCCATCAGTTAACACACCCATGTGATCAAGGGTTGGCATTCAAAGTTTAGTTTGAAGGAAAGTGAGTCGTTCTAGTTCGCGTGAGTGAGCCTTAATAGCAGAAAGGACATCAAGCTACCAAAGAAGGAGGTTGCATAACTATTAAATCATGTCTTAATAGTATAATTGAGCATTGTGAAAGACACTCTAAACATTTGAAGAGCTCGCACTGTGTTTTTCAAGCTTGTTTGACATAAAAAATAGGGTTGGTAACTTGTGGAAAACCAATAAGTGGATTAGTAACTTCTCATCTCAAATTGTTGACATACCGCAACTTCCAAATCTTTCTATCAGTTAGGGTTTTCTTTGTCTTGCATTTTAAGGTTTGACATTCATAAAAAGGGAATTAGTTGGTCCTGCATTACTATAATTTGTGTCAAACCCTTATTTGACTTAGAATTTATTTCAAGAAACCATAAACCCTGCCCTATAAAAACTCTCAGTTATGGCTCCAAAAATGAAAGCATCTTCGTCTAAAGGAGAAGACTTTGTTCCCAAAATATTTTTGAGTAAGGACCTTACTGACCAACTGCCACCCTCAACCAGTGTAAAATATAAGGTTCAACTACTTCTCTAAGGTCCGCAAATAGTTGAGGTCTTGTTTGACAAAAATAGCTCTATTAGGGATGCAAAAATACCTTGTACTAGGTGGGAATTGTTCTATGGTTGGTTTAGAAATAGAAACATGGGTATTCTAGTTTGTAACCCCTGGAATTGTGACCTAGGGAAGTTAGTTGTACCCAATGTTTACATGGATGTTGATTTGCTTAAAGCAGTAGCCACCAATTATGATCTAGTTACAAGGACTATAATGACATATGATGGGAAGGAAATGGTTAAAATTTTCAGGGATGAATTTGCTTATGTCTTCAAACTCACCAAGTGGAGTGATGAAATGTCTAAAATTGATGAAAATATTTTTAGGGAGGAATATGATAGGACTAAGATTGCATTCATAGTCCACATACTACCAAGTTATTTAATAGAAATTGTGGGTCAGAAAATTACATTGGGGCCATTTCATAAGGAGCCTTTTCCTATTAGTTATTTTGTTCCCTACTTCCAAAGAAATTTTTACTCCATTTTCTAGATAATTGGTTATGATCCTATCACTAGAATGCCTATGGCATGGATGTATATGGCAGCCCATATTCAACACCCTCAATATTACACAGTATATGAGTATGTTGGGTTTCTTGCAGAAAGAATTCATGAGGGGTTGGTAAAATTGAAGAAGGGTACAAGTGGAGTAAGATTTAGCTAGTACTCATTGTTAATGCATATGTTTTTGTTTGGAAAGGTGAATCTTACTTTCGGTAGAATATGACTATGGATAGGATGGAGGCTACCTTGGAGCTTCATGTTCAGTGTTGGACTACTATCCTTGATAAGGATGATAGGACATATGACTATGTGGCATTTCAGAACTTGTTTGCTTTAGAATTAAAGAGAAACCTAGTTATGAATGTACCTAGAATTCCCAAGGCCCTGCATGACTTCTTGAGACCCAAGGAAAGAAGGCCTAAGTTGGGAGTTGATCACAATTGGGGAGATGTTATCCCATATCCTGCTTACACTATTTTAAGAGTGTATGGTTCCACTGTTGCACCTCACTTGCTACCAAAATGTGTACCAGAGAGAAATGGTTTCCTTGAAGTAATATGGCAATTGGGAATTGTGGAAAATGAACATTTGTTGAATCAAGGAAAAGGAACATTTTTTCCTTCATACTCATGATTCTCTAATTTTGTAATGACAAAGGTAGGTTGGAATAAGATACTTGATATACTCAAAGCCTTCTACCTACAAATAGTAGTAGAGAGGAGCATGTATGATCCCAAAGGTTTCATGGCCTAGTTGAAGGAAAGGAACAAGAGTTAAAAATTTGTGCACATTGTCTAATTCTTGGAGGATGTGATAAGAAATAATTTTTATCTTTTAGAGAAAGAAAGAAGAAAAGGAAGATGAATTGCTTTCAATAAAATGTAGAGAAAGATAAAGGAGAAAAAACCTATCTTCCTTATTCTTCCAGAGATTGAAAATATAATGCAAAGGGTGGAACATGTATCTCATAATTTTAAGACAATAGTGGGCCACCTTGAAAGTGAAGGGATGATTCAAGATAAGGAGAAACCCCCCATTGAGGAAGAATAGGGTGGGGGAGAAATCCCTATTATGGAAGATAAATCTACATCTCAGGCCCCTAAAGAACCAAAAATAAAGTTCTTTATAAGGAGGAAGAATAAGGCAAAGAAATATGATGCAGTTAATGATGCCTCCCAACAAGAGGAGAAAATACCTCTTTCTCCTATGCCACAAATACCACCACCATCTCCTCCAAGTCCAAAAGGCCCTGAAATTGTGGATATTGATGTTCCACCACAACATGCATCATCACCAAAAGAGCCACCCTTAAAGAAGAAGAAGGTTGAAGTAACTGGTTTAGTGGACTATGCTAATGAAGAATCTAATGATGACATTTGGGTATCAAAGAAGGAAATATAAGAAGGAACACCCTTTGCACCACCAATGATGGCATCACAACAATTGAGTATGAGGTTGAGCAAGGATGATCTCACTAGGGCTAATGGTAAAGATGATATTTGGGTCGAGGCATGTATAAAGTTCATGAATTATTATTCATTTGTAAAGTCTCAAGGTTTTATGGAGTTTTCATATAGGGCTAAGAAAGATGAATATGTCAGCAACCTGGCCAAGGAAAAAAATCTTTGTCCAAAGTTTCCTGATGCTACCATCCAAGAAAATGTTTTGAATGAAATGAGAGAAAAGTTCCAAAGGATGACTACAAAGGAGGGTAGAGAATTGGTAAGAAACAGTGCTATTTTATTACTACCAGAGTGGGATTTAGCCTCTACAATAGATTTTGATACAATAAAGAAATGTGATAGAACTCTTTACAATTTAGAAGAGGAGGTTGCAATCTTACTACAAGGATCTACTTTCCGTGAGAAGTGGGATATATTAGATATTTGGTCCTTGGCTCCAACTACAAGGAAACCTAATAATGCAAAACCTACACCAAACTATAGTGGAGGCCTGATAATAAAAGGGGTGTCAGAAACATCAGCTCTAATGGTAGCAAATATGTCAGTACATGTTGCCTATTTCACAAGAGCCACTATGGAATTAGTGACTGTAGAAAAGGAAAAAGTTTAGGATAGAGTATATGAACCATAGATTTTTGGGCATGAGGCTTATAGGCTACTCTTGCACTCTTAGGATGTTTCACCTGAAAGGAGAGAGATAAACCTCACAAAAAATCAATGTGGTTCACTCAAATTAAGATGTGTATGATGTTATTAAGGCAAAATGAGATGATCTAAATGTAACTAAGCTAAGTAATTGACTGATTATGAATGCAAAACCTAAGAAATATGCAACATTTGAAAACACAGTGATGTTTGCAAAAAGCTTAAAATGATGAATGAAAATGTAAATTAAACTAAACAGAAAGATAAATCTCAGAATGTGTGCACCTGAGAAGCTGAAGATGACTGGAAAGCAATCTAGAAATTTGAAAAATCTGATTTTGAGCTAACTGGGACTCATTTGCCACCTTGGGCATATCAGTTCCAGGTCAAGGTTTTCTGCATAGAATTTGTTTTATGCTAACAACATATCTAGATCTGCATCTAACTCAAAATGGCACCTCAGGAGGGACTCTTTCTCCATGCATGGAAAATGAGTCCACTTTCAAATTTATGTAATTTCAAGTTTATGTTCTACACCTTGAAATCTGTACAACACTTTTTGACGAAAACTTGAATCGAGATCTCAAAAAATTCCTGCAAAATAGCTCAATTTTTTTTTTCTAATGGGTGGTTTTCCTTATTCAAACCCCTAGTTGGGTAATTAAACCTTGAATGAATAAAAATATGCATATAACCCTAGCCTCAAATGTGTTAAAGACTAGGAAAGTCTGAAGTATGTCAAAAAACCTATTCTATTGTGCTAGAATAAGGAATGCAAGTATGATTTGAGTGATGCAATATATCAACCCTAGAAATCTCACAACACATAAAAAATGGAGATAAAATGACATGCAAATGAAATTTGAATGAAGCATAAACCTTAATCTAAAGATAGAGGAGGAATGGAAGATGGAATGACTTTGAAAACAAGTCTTTAGGTGTGATTTGATGGCTAGTTGCATCTCCTCAACCTAGATTTCTCCATGATTCACCATAGCAATCCATCCTCAACCCTTTGCAATGTTGAATCTTGATCAAAAAGTGAGCTTCAAGACCTGCAAAAAACCCTAGTTTGCTACCTTAAAACTTCAACTTTGCTAATGAAACTTGTTGTAGAAGAATTGAATTTAGAATTTTCTTTTGTAAAATGACTAAAAGATGTGTAAAGTGACTTAAAATGAGTATTTATAAGCAACAAAACCTAATTTTCCCATTATTTAGACATAAGAGGCCGGTATTCACCAAGAAATTAAGTTGAATTAATTGAATTCCTACTCAAAATTGAAATTTCCCTCAAAAGGGTCCCATTCGCCAACTCATTCGCCACCCTTGGTGAATGGGTCCCACCAGAGGGAACTCATTCACCCACGGTGGTGAATGGGTCCCACCAGAGAGGACTCATTCACCTAAGGTGGCGAATGGGTCCCACCAGTGGCTTTTGAAGGTGGGTTTTTGGGATATGGATGAATTGAATGCTCTTTGTCAGGATTTATGTGATTACTCAAGTGAAATAGGCCTCTAGAAAAAAATTAATGGGTCTTAGGGTCCTATAAATGCTGTTTTGAAGGATAAATGATACAAGGGGACTCAAAAGTGGGTCTAATTAGGCATGAAACTGTCTCTTTTCTCAAGAGGGTCCAATTTTCTAAGTTACATTTAGCACCCACTTTAGCGCCCATATGACTCTGCATGCATATGTAAGCTAAAGGACTCTAAATAGTGCACTTTATTGCATAAAAGGATACACATTCAAAAGGTGGGAGAACGAAGCCCCCAATGTAGTTATTTACAAAACCACAACATTAGGAACAACATCCTACAACACAAATTCATTAATTGTCCAAAACTCCTTTTATCTAACTCCTAGGAATCCAATTCAAGGGTAGATGTATGCCCCCCTTGATTTTGCTTGATTTACGAAGGTGGAATCAACGTAGTAATCTAGCCACATCGAATAAGGAACATCATATCGTAGGGAATTTCCAAGTACCATGTCATGTATCAATAGATGATTGATGATGTTGAGTGCGGAATCATGATTCCAATGCATCAAATGGTGTCAAAAATGGATTTCCCTAGCTCTCATTATGTTCTTTTGAAGAAAAGATGGGTTATTAACTGTTAAGATGAAATAACCCTAATTAAATGCATAAGAGTAAAAGTGGTGAAAATAGAGTAACAAAAGTAAGAGAAAGTGATTTGTCACTTACTGTTGCATTTTACCTTCTTGTAGCATGAGAGTGACGAGTGAGACAAGAAGATTCCAAGTAGACATGATTACACACCTTCGCGACTGGATGAGCTTCGTGAGAAGGTAGTGACCGATGAGCTATTTTGTGAGGTGAGTCGATTCTGCAACATTCTCCTTGTGATTTTGTATTATTTTAATGATTTTTAATGCATGTATTGGTTAATTTTGGATCTTGGAAAAGAAGTTTGCAAAGTGTCCCCTTTTTTTGCAAAGTGTCCCATTTGTTGGCAAAGTGTCCCATTTGTTGGCAAAGTGTCCCACTTCTTCGTGAAGTGACTTGTTTCTTTGTGAAATATCCTAAAAGGGTTCTAAAGTGTCTAGGGCCATTAGAACAACACACTAGATTTACTTTAGCATAATTGCATGATGAAAGATGTAAAAATTGAAGATATTAGATAGATTTTTAGAGCAGTTTGTGATGATTTTGGATAGGTCCTCGCCTAGTTGTGACAACAGCTAGGGGGAAGATAGCTTACTTTTCTTAGAGATCACGCTCAAGTGCTATCAATAATAGAGACAGAGTATTTACAAACCATAGGCATCTATTAGGCATATCTTACGCCACCTATGAGATACCATGACACCATGCTTATAGCCCTGTGCAAGCATTGGGATGTCGATACTTGTACCTTTCATCTTCCTATCGAGGAGATGACCATCACTCTCAAGGATGTACATTGCATTCTCCGAGTTCCCATTCAGGGAGATCAGGTATATTTCTGGGGGGATCGGTCATTCCACGAGAAGAAAGTGGATATGTAGTACTGCTTGGGTGGACCTGTTCATGATGAGCGTGGATCGAGCTTCCCATTCTTCTATATTCACAAGCTCTTGTTGTTAGATGGGTTATGATGCATACAGTGGTGCTTGTTCTCAATTCTGATGGATGAGCGACACACTTAGATGGAGGATTGGTACATTTGATTCAAGGGATGTCTGAGCACAAGACAGTCTATGCATGGGGTCGTTGCATCCTAGCACACTTATATTATGATCTTGGTAGATTTTTGTTTCGAGAGATCAATAGTATAGTGCACTACAGACTTCTACAGGTGTGGTGCCTCGAGCATATTACATGCACCAGGCCTGTCGGATTCCCTTGTGCTATAGCTACAGGATATCCACGAGCATTCAGTTATCCTCTACAACACTTTTGGCAGTACAAAGATTTACATTTTTGGAGGACGAGGTTTGACTGGCTGGAGGAGGATGAGATCTTATGCAGACCCTATCTACTCACTCTACAGTGATTGGATCTCTTAGGACAGCTGATGAGGATCTAGATGCACAAGTTTCTAGCTATGAGGCATGACTATGTTGTATGACTCTTCTATTATGGGTGATTCATGTGATAGTTTGGGCATGTGAAGACACCACTGAGGGTGTTCCCCTTCATTAGGAAATCAGTGTAGAGTGCCTAGAGGCCAGGTAATATTATTCGGCTTACTATAGGCCATGTTTGTGAGAGTGATTCTGATGCTTTAGATCATGATCAACCACGAGTCGCTGACACTTATGATATTAGTAGAAAAAATGAGCACAAGGAGTGGTGGCCAATGACACAACTAGCTACTTTGTTCCCCATGGATGTCCCTATAGGTGATGCAGTACCAACACTAGATGAGGGAGATGAGCTAGAGGAGAGAGCAAAGGATGTACGGTACGGGCCATCATATATATTTACTGATGTTATTGATGATGAGTATGATTCAAAGGATGATCTCGACTATGAGGACCAGGATGAAAAGGAGGATGAGGGCAGTGAATATTATGAGGAGGATGAGTATTACAAGGAGGAGCCACCCCTGAGTGAGGGTGATGAGGTAGTGACTAAGGATTGGTACAAGCATAGAGAGTCCTCACACACTTATAGGACCAGATCACGTGCAGTAGCTACAATAGACATCAACACCTAGAGTTAGAGAGAGGCTAGCACATCCTCCATGCCCTCCAAAGAGGATGTGGTTGATATTCGTCATTCACTTGGAGACATAGGTGATGATGTTTCTGATTTTATGCATGTACTTGAGTATATTTATCTATTGTATTTATATATCATGATGATGTGTATTGATTGTGTACCTTGTCTATCTCATAGGAGCGATACGAGACTAGCGAGAGTTCTATTGTCATGCTACCATGGAGATAGTGCCTACATCCATCGACGAGGAGGAAATGAATCCTAACTACGTGCCCCCACCGATTGGGGAGGAGGAGCCAGAGTTACTTAGACCTTTTGCGATGTTACGGGAAAGATACGAGATCATGAGGAGATGACTCCATCAAGCTAAGAGTGTAGGACAGTCATTGCCGACCTCAACAAAGGTTGAGAGACTGCATGCAGAGATAGCACAAGTATGAGTGGAGAGAAATCAAATGGTAGAGGAGCGTCTTGTGGCTATTGGTCGCATATAGGGTCTAGAGTATTCACTTAGACTCGACAGTTCGTGGTCATGATCTCACACAACTGTCTCATGACGTCTAGGGAATGGATCTTGAATGCTAGAGCCCAAGGGGTCGAGTTCTCATAGACCTTGGTGATTTTGTATATGATAGTGAGATGTATATAAAACTTTTTGATATATATATATATATACATGCGCATTTGGTGTTTTTAGAATTTTTCTTTTTGTGTGAATGTTAAATGCAATGTGATTAATTAAATGTCTTATGGGAAAAGTATTTAATTAATGTCTACATGATTTAACAGGATTGATGTGATCTAATATAAACATATTTTAGTTTCACTGTAGATAGAACATTGTTGATTGGAAGAGAATATGCTAAATTAAAAACACCTATAAGGATCTAACTTAACATAACACAAGGGTAAATAACTTATGAATCCTAATGAATTTATAAAATGATCTTAAATAATTACCTTAGTGTTCAAGACAAACAACAGATTAGTTGTCAAGAACGAAGCAATGTGAAAGTTATTTAGAATGACATTAAATAACTATAGACAACTTTTTTAACAAACATACTATTCAAAGAAATTAGAGGTAATACTGACACAAATGCACAACATTAATAGGTTCCTTGAGGGATGTTCCATCAAGCTCCATTAAGATATAAGCATGAGACCCATAACTGGTATCAACTATGGAAGGTCCTAACCAATTAGGGCTAAATTTATCTTTATCTTCATTGTCAACATTAGTATTATGTTGATTTTCAAAAAGAACAAAATCACCCTTACAAAATGTTTGAGGAATGACATGTGAGCTATACTTTCATTGTAATTTTTTGATGTAAGCTTGGAGATGCTCAAGAGCATTAATTTTCTTTTCATCGAGCATCTAAGTTGGTGCAATCGTTGTTCTTTATAAGTGTCATCATCAATAAGGTCTTGAAGAGAAATTCACAAGGTAGGAATTTCCAACTCCAAGGGCATGATTGCATTAGTGCCATAAAAAAGGTTATAAGGTGTGGTTCCTATGTACAATCTAACACTTGCTCGACAAGCCCAAAGTGCATAATGTAATTGTGTATGCCAATCCTTATGATGTTTGTTAATAGTTTTCTTGAGGATTTATTCCAAAATCTTATTAGTGTTTTCGGATTGTCGATTGGATTGTGGATAGTATGGTGTGGAAAATTGATGTTGAATGTTGAATGTTTCAAGAAATTTCTTGACTTTGTTATTCTTAAACAGGGTTCCATTATTTGAAACGATTGCAGAAGGGAGTCCAAAGCAAGCAATTATGTGTTCCAATATGAAATGAAAAATTACTTCAGCATTTGTAGAACGAAGAGGAATAGCTTCCACCCATTTCATGAAATAGTCGGTTGTGGTTGGATAAATGTATGTCCAGCAGAAGAGGGAGGTGAAATTTTTCCAATAATATCCAATCCCCATACTGAAAATGGCCAAATGGGAACTTGGGTACAAAGCTCGGAAGTAGGAGCATGGATCAAATTGCTATGTTCTTGACATTTGTGACATCTTTTAATGTAAGCGAAGAAGTATTTCTCCATATGTCTCCAATAATACCCCATACGGATAAATTTTTGCACTAACATCCATCCTCCAAAATAACCTCCATAGGCACCAACATGGGCCTGTTCAAGTGCTAGAGGGATTTCATAATCCTTAAGAAATCATAATAAGAGACCATTGAAAGATCTTCTATACAATGCATCAGGAAGGATCACATATTTTTCTACTAATTTGCATAAACACTTTCGAGTGTTTGTTGTTGTGGGCTCGGGAACGGTACCAAATTTTAAATAATGGTATCTATTGTATCATACCATTCACACGAGGAATCTTGAGTGATGGGTAAAATGTCTTCTAATTGAGTATCTATCAAAGGTTTCATGATGGAATGAATAACAAAGTTGAAGTCTATTGAAGGATCGAGTGAAGATATAAGAGAGGTTGCACTCACCATTGCATCTGCATGTCTATTGTCTTTTTGTGGGATGTTATCAATGGTGAATGATTCAAACTTCTCTAATAGTTTCATTATAAGATCCTTGTATTTTGATAACATTTCATGTTTTGTTTGATATGTACCATTGATTTGATTTGATAACTAATTGTGAATCACCAAATATCTTGATATGTTTAACATCCATTGTTTTTGATAAAAGGGTAAAACGGGTTTTACAGGGACCCAAAACTACAACATTTACAATAATAAAGAGAGGACACAAAAGTCCAACCAAAAAGAC
The DNA here is from genome assembly GCA_007258455.2 of Sequoia sempervirens. Lineage (NCBI taxonomy): Eukaryota > Viridiplantae > Streptophyta > Pinopsida > Cupressales > Cupressaceae > Sequoia > Sequoia sempervirens. The sequence continues at coordinate 20,206 of VDFB02380821.1, forward strand.
CAGCTGCCTGAGAAAAGATCAGCAACAACCACACGAGATAGACCAAAAAGGTCAAACCAAAAAGATCAGCAAAGTAAACACAAAAACCCAGACGTTAGCTCATAGTCTTGAGGACAGACTCTATATCTGCCTCCAAATTCTGCATATCACTGACTCCCTTTTTTAAAATTTGGATCATCTTCGAAGTAGGGGGGACCTTGCGCTTCAGATTGGCTCTGGTTCTTTTGGAAATGCCCACATCCGTATCCTGGATTTTGTCCTCTGTTTCCTCCAGATCCACCACCAGAGACACCTTCTGGGCTTTATCAAGCTTTTGTGTCATCGTGTTAATGATAATGGCATTGTGTCTTGCCATTCAGTTGTTTTGCTCAGCAATAGTTTTGATGGTATTCCTTATATTCTCAACCTTAGAGTCTATATTTCTATTGTTGTGACCTTGAACCCCACTATCCATTTATTTCTTATCAATCTCTGCAACCTTAGCACCCAGCTCTTCAAGCTTGCTTTGAAGGGCCCAATTTTTTATTTTCAGCTCATTAATCTCGGTGAAAGTCCATTCCAAAAGTTTAAAGTGGGACTCAGAGTTGGTTTTGGCTAGGTTCAGGACATCCAGAGAGTGCTCCTTACTGGTATTAGGACAAGTTATCTTAGGGTTAGGAGTAACAGGGGAGTCATCTTGTTTATCCGGCAGAGGATCAGCGTAAAACTTAGTTTTGTTAGCGTCAGAGTCCTTCGAATCAGAGAGATCTTCGGAGTAGGAAATAAGGGTTTTGGCCTAGGGTTTTTTATCAAAAGAACTATTCATTAGGGAAGGGCTATCAGGCTCAAGCTACATAGCAGCATTATGTTAAACAAGGGTTAGGTTTAACATCCATTGTTAAAGCAGCTTGCAAACTTGTGATTAATGCCTCATACTCAGTTGCATTATTTTTGCATAGGAAATTTAGTTGATAGGATAAGGGAAGAGGTTGTCCAGTGGGCGTAATTAATACCACTCTAACATTGGAACCTATTATATAATAAGATCCATTGAAATACAATTCCCATGTTTTAATATCAGCAGTCAAGATGCTATCATCACGAAAGGAGTCGTGATTAGGTAAACCAAGAGGAGAAGGAGCATCAACTAAGTGATCTATTAATACTTTTCCGTTGATTGCTTTTTGTGAAACAAACTTAAGGTCAAACTTAGTTAACAACATCACCCACTTAGCTAAGCATCCATAAAGGTCTGTTTTGTTGAAAATATGTTGAAGGGGATCAAACTTTTTCATGACCTGTATTTCAACATTTACAAAATAATGTTGCAATTTACTAGTAGCGAATACAAGAGCTAAGCATTATTTTTCAATTGGTGAGTATCGAGTTTCAAAATCAATTAAGGTTCAACTGATGTAATAAACATGATGTTCTTTTCCATGATCATCTTGTTGAGCCAATAATACTACAAGAGCATGGGTTGATGCAACGATGTACAAGATAAATGGTTTGTTTGGCATGGCAAGTTGTAAAATAGGTGGACTTGCCAGGTATTCCTTTAAACTCTCAAAATCCAATTTACAATCCTCATCCCAATCAAAAGGTACACCGTTTTTAAGAAGATGCGTGAAAGGTAATGTGCGATCGGCTAAAGATGCAACGAAATGATGGATAGCTTGAATTCAACCATATAACGTTCGCAATTGAGAAATGTTTCTAGGAGGTGGCATGTTAATAATTGCATCAATTTTATTTGTGTCCACCTCAATGCCTATGTGAGATATGACAAACCCCAAAAGTTTACCACTATCGATGCCAAAGACACACTTTTTCGAATTTAATCACATCATATTTACGTATCCATTCGAAGATTTTCCGAAGAACATTTACATTGTCTTGTCTTGTTAAGGATTTAGCAGGGATATCATCAACATAATCTTCCAAAATTTTGTGGATGTAATCATGAAAGATCAATGCCACTGCTCATTGATAAGTTGTAGTGGCGTTCTCTAAACTGAAGGGAATCACAACCCAACAAAACAATCGCCAAATAGTTTTAAAGGTGGTTTTGTATTGATCTTGAGGATTAATAAGGATTTCATCATAACCAGAAAATCAATCCATGAATGACAACAAAGCATGTTGTCATGTCCCTGAAATTGTGACACTTTGATAACAAAGAAGCATAATTAAAATAGTTAACCATTTGATATTACATAATTATAATTGTCAAAGACAATACTATAATTATAAATAAATAACATCATAAATATTGTTATGATATAATAGATACTAAAATATATAAAAATCAATATCAAATATAAACATAAAATAATATTATAATTACAATTATAAATATATTGAATAATATAATATTCAATATAATACACAAATTATATTAGAAATAAATTACAAATATAAAATACAAAATATAATAATAAAAATCAAGATTTAAATAACAAACCAAATAAAGAAATAGAATAAATAAGCAATATAATACTATAAATATTAAACTAAATATAAAACAACAATAATCTAAATTACAATTATAATGGCTGATCATATTAAATAATAAGCAAGTCCCTAGCATAAAGGCTTCGATCATGCTTAAGACAAAGGCTCCCTAAAGGCAGCGTTTCCCTTAAAGGTGGCGATGCTTCATGATACATTTCCTCCAAGGCAACGGTTGGTAGATATTTAAGTGGATCGCTCGCTAAGGGACTGGGGATATAGATAAAACGTTGTTAGAAGGAATAACAGTCAGAATATATTCTGACAAGATTCAGAAAGGAACAAATCATTGTGGCAGGTGAAGAAGAGGAAATATCTGCAGGCCCAACAGTGGTAAGCATTTTATAAATTTTAAATATGGGATGGAAGAAAACATCAACATTCGTGGCTGGAGAGAGAAGAGAGAAAGGCAGATATCTCTACTACTCGATACAACAACGTAAGTGCTATTACATGATAAATATGTAATAACAATTGATGCTTTGTAGAAAATAATAAGGGTGGACAACTTATTTATATATGTGGAAAATAAGAATTGTTAACTACCGATGTGAATTTAAGTTCTTGCTGATTAACAAATATGTAATAACAATTTATGCTTTGTAAATATATTTAATATATTGTGCGGGATAAATATATTTAAATATATTTATGATTGATAAATATAAAATTAAGGATCGATAAATATATTTAAACAAAGATATTGATAAATACATTAGAAATATATATATATATATATATATTTCATGAGATTAAATTACAATATGGAAAAATACAATTTACACATAAGAATATAAATAGTATATAATCACATTCTAATTTATGATAATATATAATAAGTATATATATATTTAGATATATAGATTATGATGACTATGTATATATAGATATAGATAAGTTTGATTATGAAATATATAATATGAGTAATATATATATGAACACTGATATGGGGAAGAATACATATGCACTACCTATATAATAATATTAGAATAGAATACATGTACACATATTCATATAGGAATAAACATATATATAAATTGAGTTATTTAGAAACATTGACATGTACTTATCTCGATAATGGTGCTTGCAACAAGTATTGAGCCTTATAAATAATTATGATGCTTAATATAATTACGGATGATAGGTTGTTAGTTATTGAGTTACACTAATGATATCTTTTGAGTGCAAAGAAACAAGAACAATTGAATCTTAGGAAGATACATCATCACATCAAGATCAGGCTCAAGGAAATATGTCTAAAAGAGGTCCAATGAGTACGTCAATCAAAGGTAAGTACCCTCAACCAATTGATATAACATTGAGGTTTATATAATCAAATTCCAATTCCTCTAATAGTGGGTTAT
>VDFB02380822.1:0-20842 GCA_007258455.2 Sequoia sempervirens
CCCTATTGTATTCAATGTTGATATTATTTATATTGTGAGCTAATCCTCACCATCATTTTTCCCTTCTTGGGTTTACCACGTAAATTTGGTGTTCTCTTGTGTATTTTGTTAAGTTGTTTTAGTTTTTGTTATTTGATTTTCATGCTAATTCATCATAACAGATTTAAGGGTTTAATGAATGAATGTGGATTTGAATATGTATAAGGGATTTGAAGTTTTAAGATACAACTGATTCACCTCCCCCCCCCCTCAATTGTCTTGTGCATTCAATGTGTATTTATGAAACATTATTCCACATTAATATTCTTTCTTTTCAAATATTTTTTAAAAAAAAATTATAGTTAATTTTGAGATTAAAAAATGTTGTTAGTGAGTGCTTTTCTTTGTAATTTGCTTTGTCTTCTATATTCATTTACAAAGATTAGTTGACTTTATATTTTCATGTGTTTTATATAATTTTTGATTTTATATTTTCACGTGTTTTATATTATTGTATGATATTATAAAATTTAAAAATAGAAAACAAATCAAATGTCTTTTTATATATTTATTTTAAAGTTTATGAAAAATATTGCATAGATACAATCTTAAAATTTTAAAAATTTATGATAAAGAACACACATACTACTATTACCTATCTATTTTTTCTATATAAAAATTATAATAAAGAATTAAAATATATATATATATAACTTTATTTCAATTATAATAATATTTTTAATGAAAAAATATCATTTATGAGATTTTAACAACAAAATACATAACTACAACAAGGGTTGTGATGCAACTACAGTCCATGCTTGACATTGAAGAAACGATGTTATTAAAAAAGGTATAAGTGCACCCTTATATATTTTTGCAGTGCATGTATATTGAGGTAGTGGTGCCTATAAGACACTATGTTCCATAGCCCTCATGTCGACATAGGCTAGGCTCTAGTCACAAATTTATTATATATGATAATTGAAATACCATTATTGTACAAAATCCATATGCAAAATATGGAACACATGAATGAAGCATCCTATGCTACCTAATTAATGCAATTGCATTATGGTTGCACAAAATGAATTATTAGAAAATGTAGTTAAAGGGTCAAGAATTGTGCAGCTAGATAGACATTGTGGAAATTTCTAGTTGCTTAGCTCAAAACAAATAGAACCCAAAGGGAAAAATTGTTAGAAGGCTAAAATAAATATAACCCAATTTTCACTAGCTTGGAAAAAAAGTATAATCTCATTAGCAAAATTCAATTACATAAGGCTGGTCAAACTGTAACTGAGAAGTTCTACTCCCTCACTACTTATTACAAAATCCACTTACATAAGGTTGGTTAGTTTGTAATTGACAAGTTCTTCTACTCTCTTAGAGCTGTAAAAAAAAATCAACAATAATTCACACGCAAGTCAAAACAGAGCATAAAATCCTAAGGAAGGAATTCTTTACCGATCCACAAACTATGTGCCACACTCTGCGCAAATATTTTCACATTTTAAACATCTCAAAGAAACATGGTCTCTTGAAATTCCATGATTGTAGGATATGCACAAAATAAATTTTGAAAAAGGATTTGCAAATTTTCATGCAACAGTTATCATTGTTATCATGGTGTTGATTTGAAGCAAATATGAAAACCCTTACATGCCTATTACAATCTGGGTGGTAGGGTATGCATTGTAGTAATATTCAAAAAGTGGCATTCAACCACTAGATGCTTATAATTATCCAAAGAAGCTAAAGAAATCCTACAACTACAACATTCCATTCTAACTCATTATTTTCCTCATGACCAAGGAAAAGGCTAAAGAAAAGTTAGTTTAAAAAATATTGAGAAACAAAGGGGTCTCAAGACCAATATAAAGACACAACAAGAAAAAAAAGGAAGACAAAAGAAGACAAAAAAACCTATAAAGAAAGTTTATTTTCATTTGCAATTGTACATATATTTATTACTTAATTTTGAATATTTTACTTAATAGGCTCTATTTCTAAAAAATGTAGTTTCTAATAATAATATTTGAAAAGAGGATATTGATGGTAATAATGCCATTCACCTAGCATGCGGGTATTATAAAATAGTTGACAAAGTACCTAAAAATATTAGACATGATAATAAATTATCGACACCATATTTCTCTCTAATGGAAAACTCGTAGACAAATGTATAGTTACATAGACAATTAACCAAACAGGTTAGATATAGATCATATAAAATTTATAAAAGAGAAGGGAGAGGACATATATTTAGTTGATATAATACCCATAGTAGCTTGTTGAGCACTATAATTTGATGATACAATTAATTTTTGTAGCTATGCTAGTAGGATACGAAATGAGAATCATTAACACAATTCCTCAATAAGAAATCAATTACTTAGTTGCCACCGAGGTTCTTCTTAATTGTATCCACCTCAGCAAGGTTAATTTGGAATGCCTTGTCCAAGACTTACCTAGGAATGGCCGAATTACAGGCAAAAATAGCTAAAAGAATTATATACCTTCAAGTAAAGTCATTGTGTCACATCACTCAACCCATTATTTAGTGTGTGTAATAAATGTGGTTAGTGCCCGATGGAGAAATTATCCATGTTGGGAAAGCCATCATAGATTAGTACAATGGACAAAGGCAGTGTCATACAAAAACATAGAAAATGATAAAAATGTTATTAAGTAGGCATGAGGCTCTTTCTTTGCATACACAACACTCTTGTTTCCTTTCCACATGCCTTTACTCTTCACACAATAATATTTAAGACATCATTAATTTTCCTTGAATTCTGATGATCTATTTTATTTTAAAGTAAAGATAATAAGAATATCTATATGGAAGAAAAGGAAGGTACACTTTCATATGGAAGAGTTGCATTTGCAATCATAACAATATCATGCTAATTCTTTTGCTTCACCACTTCTACAATTGCATGCCCCCTCCCTAAAACAAATCTCCTCCTCAATTTCAAGGAAACGGCTCTAGATGAGGATAACGCTCTATGCTCTTGACATGGATTTAGTTTGAAAGGTAACATCAGTTCGTTGTTGCTTCAACTTGACCAGTTGAAACACCTTGATCTTAGTCACAAATTTCAATCCTCTCCATAATTGAAAGTTGAAGATTGTATGAAAAATCCAAGTGAAGTTTAGAGAGATTCGCAACAAAGAGAGGAAACTCACCTTCAATTCTGTTATGGTATATGACAAATGAAGACTCTTCAAAACTTCTATATTGTGAGGCTAAACTTTTATTTTGAAAATTATTCTCAAAACCCTTTGTATGAAGTGAATTTAGTATCAAGCACAAGCACAAGTAAAAAATAGTCAAAATAAGTGGCAAAGTTCCTTACTAAGGATCCAAACAAACAACAAATAATATTGAAAGAGATCACCTACTTAGTCTTGCAACACACGCCTGCACAAAGAGGAGCCTATGTAAATGAATGTCCATGGTGTTACCATATACATTATTTAAATACTTCTTTTTAATCCTACAAAGCTTTTAACACATGTCCATTCCCTGTTTTGAGGCTTCCATGTGAGAGATATTTTTTACACGCAGTGCTCAACAACCTTGAGTTGTGTTGATGGTCAAAAGTAACATAGCAACATTAAACAAAATATTTCTACTCTATTTCTCCTGAAAAAGACAAATGATCTAAAACCACCTATCTTCCAAGGTCTTTGTAGTTGGTTCTCAATTGTGTTGTTATCACTCAGTGGTCCATGCAACTATAATATTCAAGGATCCTACTGGTAAACAAGTACAAACTAGATAGTACAAAGCTATTTAACATTGGGGTTCAAATAAATAGAAAAAGATTGATCAAGGTTTAGGACAACAAAATATGAAAACAAATTCCCTTCAATTCAGACATGTAATTCTTATAATGAGCACTTTTCTTAGTTAATTAAAACTATAGAACAACACAATTTACGAAACAATTTCATACCATTGCATTCATTCTCAGTGTAGATTTAAAGCATACAACCATTCATCATCACTTTTTTTTAGAATCAAATTTCAATCATAAAATACCATAAGTTCATTACCAGAATTAACAGATCAACAAACATCAAGAAACATCATTCACAGATAATGCAATAAATGGTTTTAAACTCAAAATATTATATTGATTTTCATCAAATAAGAAAAATTTATACACAACAAAATACACTGGCATACGAATAGCCATTGTTTATCAACATTACCATTAAACTTAACAACTTCTAAAATAAAACTACTTGCATTAAAATTGTAAAAATTATCCAAGTATCTTGCATAAAGTTGTAAAACTGAAAACTGTATCTAGTTTCTAGGTGGCCAATCTGACTTCAATCAACTAACATTTACAATGAGGAGAGAATTCTAAGTTATAGATAGAATTCACATCAATCTCTCCTATCAAAAATCAAGATCCACAAACTTGGGGCCCAAATCCACAATTATAGGGACACCTAGTTAAGTTAGAGTGTTGTATTTGCTAGAATTGCAGGAGTTGAAAGGTACACCTTGTGTCTATTTAGTCCAAAATTTGATGGGGAGTTTGAACTTTTTCTACTGTTGATCATCACACCCAATCTTTGGCTCATCAAAATAGATTTGGAGCTGTCTATTTGTCTCAAAACCGACCTAAAGGTGTTGTTGTTCATAGGGCATCTAAACTGGTTGAGACTTTCTAAATTTTACTACCCTTCAAAAATGAAACATTCTCTCACCACTTAACTAATTTTAGATGCTTTAGATGCCTTATTCTTGAGATAACCATCCATATTATCAAAAATTTGTTGTATGGTTTCCTCTTTGGGCGCATCTATCCATTCTACCCTAAACATTGCTCGTTCATACTCTTTGGTGGTGGATCTATAAATAACCCGTAGCTAGGAAACATTTCGAGCAGTGTCCCATAAATAAAAGCTAGTATCCATGAGCTTATCTAAAATAATCCCTTCATCATTATCTCCTTTCTTGATCATTTCTTCCAATCTATTATTCTATTCATCCTTCATTTATTGTAAGGACATCAAACCAACACTTGGTGAAGCCTCCTTTCCAATTAGTTTAGCAATAATCCCTTTTATGATCCTCCTTTCCTCAAAAAAATTCTGGAAAGCCTATTGCAATAACCTTATATGTTCCATGAGGACTTATGTTTTGAAGATAATAATATTCATGCACTTGTCAAGGTATCCAAAATCTTGATCCTCCAGGATAGCTTATTCAATCACATCTACTTTAGGCAACCTTTTTAACATTCTCAATTTCTTCATATGCTCGGCATACTTGTCATCTTCTCTTTCAAGCAACTTGATAAACTCCCCCATAGATTTTATCAAATCCCCTACCTCCTTGTAACTTTTTGAACTAGTAGCAAAAAGTTCGTTTGTATCCTTCCTAAGAAGGTCAATCCATTTCTCCATCATTTGGAATCTTCTCCTTATTTCATTCAACTCATATACCATTTGATGACTCATTAAAACAAGAATTTATGATGTTGGTTGTTCAAGAGTAGATGAAATTAGTTCCTTTAGAAAAACCTTCATCTTCACTACCTGAGCTTTTAGCTCATCCTTGGCCTGCTTCTATTTGATGAGTCATGACTTGGTAGTGGTAGCCACAATATCAATCAAATTTATCTGTTGATTTCTTGTATGTTTACCTAGATTGATAGTGCTTACTTGATAACCTTCAGCTTGTAATTCCCTGTCATCTTTATCAACAATAGGTGTAGCAATTTCTTCTATCAAGTCTCCATCATCAGTCAACATTGTAGAATGAACAACATGAGGTTTATTCCTTGGCTTTTTTTATCTATCTCTTTCACCATTTCATCCCATGTTATAGGTTGAGCCTGAACCTGTTGTCGCTTCTTCAAATTTAACTTGAACCAAGTGGGAGCAATTGGCTAGGTAGTTACCTGTTGAGTATCAGGAGGTGTTGATAAAGGAGGTGTAGAAGAAATTATTTCAATTGTTTGCTCAGAAGAGATTCTATATCCCACTGTTCATATTCTTTCTGCAATCTTTCCTACTCCATTTTCTTGTTCTAAGCTATTATTTCTTCTATCTTTTTCATTTCTTCTTCCTTTTGTGTAGCTTCCCCTTCATCTTTAAACCTCTATTGTTCTAACTCCTTTGCACATAGTTCTTCCTCCACTTTATCTTTCAAAGCTTTGTCTTTTTGTTCCAACTCTCATGTAATGGCCTCTTCTTCGTCCTTCCTTTGTGCTTCAGCAACTTCCTTTTCCTAACCTAGCTTTTCATTTTCCTTTCTTTATTCCTCTTCTTAAGCTAACTCCTCAACAACTTGCTTTTTAGCGACTTCCAATATTTCCTTTTGTTCATCCTCAGTTAAAACATCATCCATTGCAGCCTCATCCCAAAGGCTTCCTTCAGCAAAACTAGTCTCTTCTTCTCTGAGTTCCTCCTCAACCTTCCTCAAATATTCTTCCCATTTTGGTCTTTCTTCTTCCTAAGACAAAGTTTTCTCATAGTCTAAAACTAAAGGGGAATCTATCACATTAATCACAAGAGGTCCTCCTTCTTCAATGGTTGTTGTTTCTAAAACTGACGGCACAGAGGAGTGGTATCCTCAGTTTGTAGAGGGACACCAGAAGGACCTTCTTCAGTAACTTCCTGCCTGGGATATACAGTAGCTAAAGGTGTGGTGCCAAGACCTGAAATAACCCCAGCAGCAGCTACCTCATAAGTACCTTTAGATTTTTGCAAACCTTCATCAATCTACTTCATCAAAATTTCTTCTTTTGTTGGGGCAGGCTCTTCCGTGGATGTCTTCATTGATGCAATACCTTTCTTCAATCTCTTGTATTGTCTTGTCTCAATGGAGGAAGTAGGTTCACTACTAGAATCCCTCTTCCTTGAATCCTTACCCCTTGGTTGCTTCAAACGAAGATCAATCCATTTTAGACTTCTCTCCACCACTACCTATGACACTTTACGAATATTATTTTCCTCCTTTTCCATCCAATTGATGGGCTCCAAATATTTGGTAGCCACTTTATCCATTTCATATCAGGGATCAAGAGTGATCCCATCATCAGTAGTGCCTTTTGGTATATCCATTTTAACCTCAAAATCCTTCATCTAGGGAATTGTCAATATTTCATACCCCTGTTTCCTCACTTCAAACTAATCTTGCAAGTTGGCCCAAAATTCTTTGAGAAGTGGCTGGTGATGGGGAAAATGTGAAGCATACAAACCATACATTTTCCTCTTTGGATCAAAATATTTCCTGGATGTATGCTACTGGGAATTCATGGACTGAAACTCTTTTGTTGTTGTTTCAGCTACAATCGAAGAGGAACAAGAATAAAACCCCAATTGCATTGGGAAATAATGTCAACAAGTCTTATGTTGTGTAGAAAAATTGACATTCACATCTGTGGCCTGGCGAGTGAACTCCATCAATACCCATCTGTCACCACAACACCTTGGAAATTTGAAAGGGTGACCATCATATCCAAACAATCTGAAATAGGTGGAATTGGGGTATTGGATAAACCCATATTCCCACTCTTGGATGAATTCCATGGCATCCTGTGATAACCTGAAACCAATATCATTTGTGAGCTGATTAATAATAGCTTATAAAAATGCATCATTAACTCTTTTAAAATGTTTCTCCACCTTCTTAAGCTCCAGTTGGTCATAATATTCCCAGACCTTCTTTTGATCTTGCAATATCCATTGACCTTCAATATTTAACCTCGTAAATTATCCCATCTCTGCAACACAATATATAACATGTAGTTATATATAATGTCTTGGTTTATGTTACTTTCAACAGTTGGTCATGGATGTTATTAGAGATTATATGTCACCAATCTAGAAATTGCTTCCCTTCTAGAATTAGTTGAATGAATGGAAACATCTAGTGTTCAAAGATACGAGAGTTTTCCTTGCCAAACACTCTTGCCAACAATGTGTTCAGGAATTGGGATCAGGCCTTCACCAAGTAGTGATAGTTAATAGTCGCATTCAATGAAGGTTTATCTCTGAGTTCTGATCATGATGATGAATTAGAAGTCAAAATTAGGTTATGATTTGGTCAGATTCATAGTGATGAACAAGTGTAAGTAACTTCCCGAGTTCTGATCCCGATAAGATATCAAGAATCGGGGTCAAGACTTTGTTATGGACCAGACCTTAAGTATGTATAGTGGAAATAGGTCAGCTCTAAGTTTCAATCTTGATGTTATGTCAAAATTCAAAATTAGGGTGACACCAGGTCATGGTACCTAGAGGTATGCCAAAGGTTTGGTGCTTGTCCGAAATCCAATCCCGATAGTAATGCGAGGATTCGAATTAGGACATGGAGTAGGACTTTAATAAAAACTTTTAACTTTCCAAGGTGTTGATCTGATACCCGATCTCGATGGTGAATCAGAAGTCAGAATCAGAGCAAGTGAAAGAGCTAGACTCAGATAGTGGTAAAAACACAAGTGTAGTTTTGATTCTCAATTTTGATATAGATGCGAGAATCGGGAATCAAACAATCAACAATAAACGAAGGAAAAATAGATATAATAGTATCTTTAAATTGCGCCTTTGACATCAGATTGGTTGGGATTTAATATTTTGACTTATAACAATCAGAATTTAAAATTCATCAATTGAAACACATGTTCGACCAAGCAGTATGACAAAACCCTAGAAAACTAGGGCATGGTGGGATGGAAAATCCTGCGAATAGAAATAAAACAAAAACGTCAGGAAAAACCCAAATGCACAAAACCCAAAATGAAACAAGGGCAACCGAACCAAAGGGTTTGAGTACAAAGGAACAAAAATGCACCAAAGGGTGCAAAGGAAAATAGAAACAAACCAAAAAGGAACAAACAAGAAAAGAAAACAAGAAAACCTAAAAGAAACGCAAAACAACAAGCAAAGAAAACATAGGCAAAAACAAGAACGGCAGAAAAACACAGGGAAAAAACCCCTACCTCCAAATGCAACCAAGAATCTGATAGCATGGTGAGAAATCAAAGCGTCTCCTCAAACCCTAACCCTCGACATTACTCTGGTTCGTTTCGTCAATCTGTACAAGCCAAAATGAACAAAAATTGAAGAGCGGTGGGAATAAAAAATTGTTCACGCGTGTAAACGGTTAGACATTAATGTGGGTTGGTCGAGCCTCAGGAACAAAGTGGAAGTCATTAATGTACAATTGCAAGAAGGAAGGTAAGTGGAAGTCAGGATCGGGACACGAGATGACACCGAAATTTATAAAAAGTGCAAAGTTTAGGCGAAGGTCTGACGTCCGAAACCTGACAAACAAACAAAGACAAAGCAGGAATCGAAATTGGGATGAGACATGAAACAAGAACTTTGGAAAAGTTCTTAGTTCAAGTTCTGATTCGAAGTCCAATCCCAAAAAACACAAAGAGAGTCAGGATTCGGGATCGGGATGGAAACGGGAACTTGAACCTTGGAAAAGTTCTTGGTTCTAGTTCTGATCCAATGTCCGATTCCGACACACAAGCAAAAACACACAAGGAAGAGAAGTAGAAGTAGGAATCAGAACAAAAACATGAACTTACACCTTTAAGGGTGTAAGATGATGGTTCCTATCCAAAACCCAACTTGGACATAACAAAGAAAACACGAGGTTGTTGTTATATGGAGCCTAATCAGACTCAGAGGTTAAATTTTCCCCTTTTATTGGCGCGGTTTCCCCCAAAATTATTTAACGGGTGTTTGGGGGTAGTGCGCCCAAGATGGGTTCAAGGGGAAGCACCCCTTGCGAGGTCCAGGGGAAACACCCCTGGCGCACTCCTTGTCACGATACAAGGCAGGTTCAAGGGGCAACGCCCCTGCGGGGGCTCAAGGGCAACATCCCCAAAACTTTACATGACTTTTATTATTTTATAAACGTGTCAGGAGTTATTTTCTAATGGTCAACATACAAAAATACCCTATTTTTTAACTGACATAAGTCTTGATAAAATGACTAAGGGTTATGGTTTCCTTTGATATTGCATTGTAGCATTTGCAATGGTATTGAGTTGCAAGGATTGCTAGTTGTAATTGGTTTCATTTGTTGGATAATAATATTGGACTATCTGTTGGTGGATGTAGCCTGAGTTTGGGTGAACCATGTTAAAAATTGTCTCTTGTTATTATTTCTATGTTTTTCATTCCTCTAGTTAATCTTTATTTTCATTTAATTGATATTTTTTGCATGCAATTCCTAACAAGCGGTATCAGAGCAGGTTGTGTTTTATTATCATCTGTAGGAAAGTCTCACGATTGAGTGGGAGTCTCACAGTTAAGTGGGAGCAATGGAGGATGAGGGTAAATTGAAGGTAGGATAATCTCTATCAGAAGGATTTATGGAGGCCGTTGGAAGGAATAGCCAAAAAACTGGCAACAATGACTAATGAGGATTGGAATCTTCTGGACAGAAAGGCAGCAGGAGCCATTAGTTTATGTTTAGCTGTCGGTGGTGTTCAATATTACAACAGCAAAGACAACTCAAGAGTCGATGGAAAAAATGGCAAAGTTATATGAAAAGTCTTATGCTTCAAATAAGGTATTTCTTATGCAGCGTTTATTTAATATGAAAATGGTAGAAGGTGGGTCAATTATTGATCATTTAAATGAGTTTAATACGGTTACTAGTCAATTAACTTCTGTAAATGTAAACTTTGATGAAGAAGTTAGGGCTCTTTTGATTATTTGTTCTTTTCCTAAAAGATGGAATAGCTTGGTAATGGTTGTTAGCAACTCTATTTCTAGTTCGAATACATTGAAATTTGATGATGTTGGTGTTATTTTGAGAAAGGAAATTTGTAGGAAATGCTCAGGTGGATCCACATCAGGTAGTTGTTTGAATGCAGAAAGTAGGGGTGGAATAAAGGAGAGAGGAAACAATTTTGGAAGTCATGGGAAGTCACGAGGAAAATCAAAGGACAAGAGGGATTGATGGTATTGTGGTAAGTCGGGTCATTTAAAGAAAGATTCTTGGTCTCAGAAAAATAAAGGAGACAAAAAGGAAGGAAGTAAAGAGGAAAATGTGGTAAGTAACAAATTTGATGAAGATGCTTTGATTCTTTCCCTTGATAATGCTAGTGATTCATGGGTTTTAGATTCAGGGGCCTCATTTCATGCTACAACCCATAGAAGTTATTTTATTGATTATGTCCAAGGGGATTTTGGGTTGGTTTATTTGGAAGATAACAAACCCTATCAGATTTTTGGAAAGGGAAGAATTAAGATTAAGTTTTAGAATGGGAATCATTGGCTACTATAAGAGGTGAGGCATGTTCTAAGGCTGAGTAGGAATTTAACTTCAACAGGGCAGCTAGGTGATGAAGGTTGCACAATTACTTTTAATGATAAAAATTGGAAGGTTTCAAGTGTTAGGATTAGGTGTTGTACACCTTGCATAGTGCTTATAATGTTTAATTTATTATTATGTGTATGGTTCACCTAGGGGTACCTAGATGGACGTGCATCACTAGGAGTTATAATGTTGGGGCCAATTTATGTTGTATGTAACATTGGGACTTAATTGTAAAATGTAATTATTTAATATTAGGGAATAATAAAATAAAATAAAGTACCCAATATTACATGGGGGGTCACATGAGTTTGTAAGTTCATGGTTTTCGGCATATGGTTTGTGTAATATCACTTGGTGGTTTTGTGGGAGCTTGCTTCTATAAAAGCAACCACAAGGGTAGTTGTCTAACGTTGGAGAGTTTGTTGCAAGTTAGCAGGTTGAGCTTGTGCATGTGTGAGGGTTTGAAGCATGGCATGGGATGTGTGGATTCATGCTTGGTCACATGGAATGCATGGATAGCTTATGATTCAAAAGTGCTCATGGAGTCTCTGAAGATGTATTGTAATGGGTTTTCATTGTTGAATAATACATGGAGTGTGGATGCTTTTGGAGGTTGGGTTTTTCCCTCTTGAGGGTTTTCCCAGGGTATATCTTGTGTCATCTTTCATGGGTATGTTTTTTATTCTCTTGCATGTTGATATTGAGTATTTACTTGCATGTTTTCATAGTTGGGTTATGTGGAAATTTCCATACAATGGCTACAAGTTTCACTTACAAGTGGTACTCCGAGCCATGGTTGTGATTGGATAACCCTAGGTTGAAAAAAATATTGCTTAAGTTTGAATCTATGCAATGCATGAGAGAATGAAAAGGAATGGCAAGGTATGAGGGTTTTGCATTGTTTATTGCAAGGTTTGTTGTTTGATGGGTTTGTTTCTGATTTAGGGTGTGAGAAATTTTGGGTGAAAAGGTTTTGGCTATGTATTCAAATGGGGGGTTTTGTGGGGAAAATTCTGAGGATGACCTCTTGGAACAAAATGGACCTCATGGTTGAACAAGTTGGTGAGAGACAAATTTTGATATATAACTCAACTTATTTTGAAGAAGTTGAAAAAATGCAAATTTTTTTGTAAAATCCCATTTCATAGGCGTATGGATATCATTTTATTTCTCAAAAATAAAATTAAAAAATAATCCTAAAGAAAAAAATTCTCCAAAATATAAAAAAAATAAAATCATATGGGGGGGTCAAAAAAGATTTATTGAAAAAAAAATTGAAAAAAAAAAGTATTATGGGGGGATCAAACCCCCTCCCCCATCGTCGTCGTACTATGTGTTTGTAGAGCCTGCATTGGCAAGCCTGCCAACCGTAGGGACATACGAGCTACGACCCGGTCGTCCCTGTCAATCGGCAAGTTACCACTGGCAGGCCCTACCAAGTGGGCCCCACCATCCCCTACGTGGGGATTAAAAACAAAATAAATAAATAAAAATTTAACTACTATTTTAAAAATAAAATTCGTTGATCCTTTTTTTAATATTTGAAATTTAATTGTAATCCATAAGATTTTCAGGTCTGGGTGCAAGGTTTTTGGAAAATTAAAAATCAAGCTCGATTTAGTATATTTTTCAGATCTTCCACCAGCATGAGTGGTACCACCTGGGTGGGGCCGCCGCCTAGCCACCAAGGGTGGTTAAAATTTTTTGCCTCAGGTTCAAACTGTTGTTTTACTTCCAAGGGGCATAACTTTCACCCAAATTGTATGTTTTTTCTCTTCTTGGACTCATTGGAAAGATGGCTCAAAGCTCTACACTGTGGTGCTAGATATTTTTCCAAATTATGCAGTTTTGACAGTGTTTTGGTTGGTCAAAGTCAGGTGTTCTATTTGAGCTTCAAGAGGTGATGTCCGGTGCATATGGAGTCAGATTTTGGACTTTGAATAGTCAACGGAAAGCTTGTTCAAAGTACTACACAGTGGATCAAGTTTGAAGATATTTTAGCATAGTTTATTTTCTATTTTCTTTATCTAAGCTATTTATGGATTAGCTTTGACTATGGTGATACTATGAGTTTATGGATGATCAAATCTTGAAGATTTGATGTTGGGTTCATTGTATGCTCAGTTGTACATCTCAGATTATTCTCTCATTTTACATGGTTATCAGTATATGTTTGGATTTGTATGTTGCATTGTTGTATCTACAAGTTGTGCAATGTTGTAGGCGGTCTATACTTACATGTTGCATTTATGACTTGGACATGGGTTATATTTGTCCATTGATATTTTAGTGATAATGCATGCTCAGTTTTGGTGGCTTGGTTTGGTCACTTGGTTTGCTATTTTTGTTGTCATGTTGAGGAGGTGAGATGGTATTACAAGGTATAGTCATGATATGATACCTATGCAGTTGACTATGATTATACAGATATGTGGACATGGTTGGGTTGAGTTGTTGGTACATTTGGTGGTGATCATGGTGTCATTGATGTTTCTTGTACATTAGAGACTTTGGCATGTCATGATGGTTTATGCAAGTACATTGTTGGTGGTGTTGGATTGGATCCTGATTCAGGTTGTGGCGGTGTATCTTCTTGGAGATTGTTATCACGATGTCATGATAGGTTGTTGCATTCATTGGTTACACTTTTTCAGTGGGAGCTTTTGACAATGATGGATTAGTGGTGATGGATATGATGGTTTGACAGTGTATCTTCTTGCTTTAGAGGATGGTTATCATGTTGTCAATGAGAGCTTGGATTCAAAGGTTTGGTGTGAGCTTATGTCAATGATGTGGTGTTGGTTGTGTGCATCATGATTCCATGCGATTGCTCAGTATCACGGTTCAGTGGGAGCATTTGGAAATGATGTGGATCCATTGTTGATTACAGATGGTTTTCTTCAGTAGGGGTTGATTGTTGTCATGGAGAAACTCTTGGATTATGTGCGCTATAGTGAGAGTTCATTGACATCAGGTGTTGGAGATGTTGAGGTATTGTTTATGACTTGTTGGTTTTGACAGGTGATCCTTGGTTGTAGGATGGTTTTGTTATTATGTCATGGTATACTCTTGATTACCAGTTTAGAGTTGTGGCATGGTACATGTTATGATGATTTGAGCATGTGATCTTCTTTTGAGAAGATGTGATATCATGGTGTCATGTTTATGTTCCTGATTTTGTAGTTGGAGCTATGATTTTGATCTTGGTTGGTTCTCTTTGTACTGAGTACTTTGATCATTTGCTTGAATTTTAACATGGATTGATTAGTTGCAGGTGCTCATGAATACATAGAGACTTAGGTGAGGCTTGGTGTTCTCTTGTGGTTAGAGACATGATTTTGAGATGGTCACTCTTGATTAGATTTTAGCAGGAAGTCTGAGGGGGCTACACCTTAGTTGGATGTGAGTCTAACATGGACCTATGAGGAGAGTGTTCTTGGTTGAGTCATGATGACTTGGATACCCTAGAGGACCATTCTCATTCCCCACTCTTGGTCTACTCAGTGGTTCACTTGAGAGGTATTGCCCCTTTTTATTTTAGGTGCATTATGTTTATGATTTGTCTTCTCATAGATATGGATCTTGAGCTAGATGGGTATTTGGTTTCTGGAGGGTTCATTTGAGGAGTGTTGGCATGTTTATCTCCTTGTACATGTTGGTTTTAGGAGATGGTTTATTGGGCTGATTTCCTTAGTTTGGGAATGGTTACATTGAGTTTGATCTTCTTGTTTTAAGATGCTTACATCCATGATTAGTTACATGATACATATGTTATGTTTGATCTTGGTGATTGGATAGTTGGATGTTATTATGGATTTGGTTATGGGGTGTTGTGGAGGAGATCATACTTGACACAGCTCGCATTTGGAGGTGTGTGTAGGAGGACATGCTATAGGTGTTTGGTTTGCAGGTTTTGCATATCATTGTGGATGTTCCTTGTTACTACATGTTTACATCTTCTATGTGATGTTGTTAGTAAACTTGGTATGCCTTGATCACTTGTGATGGTGCCTTGTTTATGGAATGTTAACGAAGTGACGCGTTGAATGCACTCATTCTAGGTTGCATTCATTTGGACATTTCCCATGTAGTGGGAGCTCCTGGATGTGTATGTCACTCGTTGGCAGGTTTGCACATGGAGTTTGTTATTGCAGTTTATGGGTGGATATGTGATGGCATGATTTTACTATGTTATGTATACCTTGGGGGTATGGATAGTTGGATGTGTTGGAATTTTCTATGGTTGTCATTTTAGCTATGGTGATTCATTCTTGACAACTACTAGTGCATATTCATTACCTTTGGATTGAGTGTTTGTGTTTTGAGATATCAGTTTGAGGCAGGATTATGCTTCTTTGTGACAGTTAGTGTGACATCTCTTTGGATGTGTTCTTATCTTAGTGCATTGGCATGGTGGAGGATGAGAGCATTCATGGATGAGATGGTGGTCACCTTGGGTCTTGTTACAAGTATCTTGATGGAGCACATGGAGCACATGGAGCACTTGGATTCCAGGATGGTACATGTTACCTATGGAGTTTATTATCTTGATGTTTGAGCTTACTTGTTACCCCATTATACAATGTATACAACAAGTGGGAGATTGTTAGGATTAGGTGTTGTACACCTTGCATAATGCTTATAATGTTTAATTTATTATTATGTGTGTGGTGCACCTAGGGGTACCTAGATGGGTGTGCATCACTAGGATTTATAATGTTGGGGCCACTTTATGTTGTAACATTGGGACTTATTGTAAAATGTAATTATTTAATATTGGGGAATAATAAAATATAATAAAGTACCCAATATTAAATGGGGGTCACATGATTTTGTAATTTCATGGTTTTGGGCATATGGTTTATGTAATACCACTTGGTGGTTTTATGGGATCTTGCTTCTATAAAAGCAACCAGAAGGGTAGTTTTCTAAGGTTAGAGAGTTTGCTACAGGTTAGAAATTTGATCTTGTGCATGTGTGAGGGTTTGAAGCATGGCATGGGATGTGTGGATTCATGCTTGGTCACATGGAATGCATGGATAGCTTGTGATTTAGAAGTGTTCATGGAGTCTTTGAAGATGTATTGTAATGGGTTTTCATTGCTGAATAATACATGGAGTGTGGATGTTTTTGGAGGTTGAGTTTTTCCCTCTTGAGGTTTTTTCCAGGGTATATCTTGTTTCATCTTTCATGGATATGTTTTCTATTCTCTTGCATGTTGATATTGAGTATTTACTTGCATGTTATCATATTTGGGTTATGTGGAAATTGTCATACAATGGTTGCAAGTTTCCTTACATCAAGAGGTGCCTTAATAGTAGAAAAAGGTGTGAAAGTAGGCACCTTATATATTTGTACAGGTCATACTGTTCCTTCTACTTTAGTTGCAGAGAAAACAAAAATAGGCTCAAGAATAGTTGTTGTGGGTTCGCAGGAAGAGACTGAAACAATTGTTGTAGGTTTTGAGACAGCATTGTGGCATAACATACTTAGGCACATGAGTGAAAAAGGTATGAAGGTACTTCATTCTAAGAAAGTTTTTCCAGGTCTGAAATGCATTAATATGGATTTTTGTGAAAGTTGTGTATGGCAAACAAAAGAGAGTTAGTTTTCTCAAGGATGGGAAGCAAAAGAAAGATGAAAAGTTGGAGCTTGTGCATATAGATGTATGGGGACTGGCTCAGGTATCTTCTCTCAGTGGCTCTCAGATATTATGTTACATTCATAGATGATGCAACTAGGAAGGTTTGGATTTATTTCCTTAGGCAAAAATTTGATGTATTTGAAACATCTAAGAAATGGAGAAGCTTGGTTGAGAATGAGACGGGAAAAAGGTTAAAATGTCTCAGATCTAATAATGGTGGTGAGTATTGTAGAAAATAATTTGAGGATTATTGTTCCTTTAATGGAATTCATAGGCAAAAAATGGTTCCAAGGATTCCACAAGAAAATGGAGTGGTTGAGCGCATGAATAGGACAATAATGGAGCATGTAAGGAACATGAGATTGCATGTTGGGCTGCCTTTAAACATGTGGGAAGAGGTTGTCAATACCGTTGGATATTTAATTAATCAAGGTCCTTCAGTTCCTTTGGGTTGTGGTATTCCAGAGGAAGCATGGATAGGTAAAAAGGTGAGTTATTATTTTCTAAAAACCTTCGGATGTGAAGCATTTGCATATGTACATTCTAAAAATAGAACCAAGCTAGATGCAAAATCAAAAAAATGTATCTTCATCGGATATGGCATTGATGAATTTGGTTATAGGCTTTGGGATGTTGAAAATATAAAAATTGTGAGAAGTAGGGATGTTGTATTCAATGAGAAGGTGTTGTACAAAGATCAGTTGCAGTTGTAGACACTCGAAATATCCTAATTGATATCATGCATTTGATCTTGATTAACGAACACTCATTCTTCCTTTATCACGTCCACACTAACCAATTAATTGAATAATCTTTATTTAATTAATTCCTCCTAAAAATCAGATAATAGATGTTATCAGATTATTTCATCATATTCTTCCTTTAATTAAATAAATCAACTTTATTTAATTAAATCCTAATGTTCTCTCTTTAATTAAATAAATCAACTTTATTTAATTAAATCCTAATGTGCTCTCTTTGATTAAATAAATCAACTTTATTTAATTAAATCCTAATGTTCTCTCTTTGATTAAATAAATCAACTTTATTTAATTAAATCCTAATGTTCTTCATTTGATTAAATAAATCAACTTTATTTGATTAAATCTAATGTTCTTCATTTAATTGAATAAATCAAATTTATTTAATTAAATCCCTAATCTCCCAACTATCCTCTCATTTGATTTAAATATATCTAAATATCTAAATCAAACGTCAAATCAAACTAATTTCATCTAAGTTAATTAATCATTAATTAACTTCTAACACTAATCCCCCATTCCTCTAGCTTTTGCAAGTTGCACATGTAAATCAATTTATTTGATTTACTAATTCCTCCTATTTCCATTCAAATATGGCATATTCTTGGAATATTCCACTTATTTGAAATCTCCCTCCCAAAGGACTTTTGTCCTCCAACATAGCATTAAAGGCACTTACATGTCCTTTTCTTGAGCCAACTTGGCATTAACTCCTCTTACAACTCTTCTCCCACGAGCCATCTTTTGAATTTCAAATTCCACCTACATGCATTTAACATGCACATTGTTCAAAATGTGCTCCACTCTCCTTCATTAGCATGTTGACAAGTGGCACAATGCCATTGGTTCAAGTTTTAATCCCACATTCTTTCTATTCTTCAATCCTCCATCCTTCTTCATTATAAATAGAGACCTTCTCTATTTGATTTGGCATCCACAATCCATGTAAGATCATTATGCTCATTTGAATCCATAATCATCCACAACTTCATGCAAGGTTATTATCCACAAGTTTATGCAAGTTCATTCACATTTTCATCCAATTCATCATAGAATTCATCATCCATAACTAGGTTATTGGCATTTTTCATCAAGGGTCAATCAATCATCATCAAGCTTATCAAGGAATTGGGAAAGGGCTTCTTTCCACATCAAAGAAGCACCAATTCCCCCATGGGATGCTGGTTTGAGCATTTGAATAAGATTTATTAGCTTTCATTTAATTAACTTTGCTTTGTTTCTTGTTCATTGTGTTTGAATAAATTTCATGGGGAATGCTAATTTAGATTTGTTTATTAACTAACGTTTGATTGTTTGTTCATGTTTGAGTAGGTCTAGACCAAGCATTCACAACAACAACATGAGAAGAAATAAAAGGATTTTGTGGTGTTGAATGATACTCCAGATAGTGATGTTCTAGTAGTTCCTCATGCTCCACAACAACAACAAGAAATACCACAAACTCTAATGAATGTTAGATGGTCAACAGGGCTAAGTAGACCTCCTGAAAGGTTTTCTCCAACTCTTTATATTATATTTTGTTAACAGATGCTGGTGAACCAGAAGGGAATGATGAAGCTATGCAGGTGGATACAAAGGTTCAGTGGGAGCTTACAATGAAAGAAGAAATGGACTCCTTGTGGAAAAATCAGACTTGGGAATTATGTAAGTTGCCTACAGGTAAAAAGGCTTTACCAAACAAATGGGTTTATAGGCTAAAAGAGGAAGATGCAAGTAAGAACATATTTAAAGCTAGGTTAGTTGTCAAAGGATTTGCATAGAAACAAGGCATTGATTTTGCTGAAATTTTTTCTCCAGTTGTTAAGATGACTTCTATTCATACCATTTTAAGTATTGTGGGTGTTGAAGATTTGCATTTGGAACAGCTTGATGTGAAAACCACCTTTCTCCATGGTTATTTGGAGGAGATATATATGGACCACCTCCAAGGATTTGAGGTCAAAGGTAAGGAGAAATTGGTTGTAGATTGAAGAAGAGTTTATATGGTTTGAAACAAGCACCTCGACAATGGTATTTGAAATTTGATAGTTTTATGGCTGAACAAGGCTAAAACAGGTGTAATTCTGACCATTGTGTTTATTTTAAGAGGTTGGATAATGATAGCTACATTATTTTATGTTTATATGTTGATAGCATGCTTGTAGCAGGTTCTAACATGGATCACATATGTGAGTTAAAACAGTAGTTAGCAAAATCATTTGCTATGAAATATTTGGGCTCAGCAAAACAAATCCTTGGTATGAGAATTTGTAGAGATAGGAAGAATAGAAAAGTGAATCTATCTTAGGCTAATTATGTTGAAAAGGTGTTGCAGAGATTCCATATAGAGAATGCAAAAGTTGTCAACACACCTTTTCCTAGTCATTTGAAATTGACCAAGGAGATGTGTCCACAAACACGAGGAGGAAGACAAAATGTCCAAGGTACCATATGCTTCAACTATAGGAAGTTTAATGTATGCCATGGTATGCACGAGATTGGATAGTGCACATGATGTTGGATTCGTAAGAAGGTATATGATTAATCTCGGATTGGAGCATTGGAATGTAGTAAAATGGTTTCTTAGGTATTTGAGAGGTACATCCAATAAATATTTATGTTTTGGCGGCTCTAATACTAATTTAACAGGTTATGTAGATTCAAATTTGGCAAGGGATCTTGATACCAGGCGGAGTACTACAGGTTATGTCTTTACTGTAGGTGGGACAACGGTGAGTTGTATCTCCAAGTTGCAAAAGGTGGTTGATTTATCCACCACAGAGGCATAGTATGCAATTGCAATAGAGCCAAGCAAGGAGATGATATGGCTACAATATTTCATGGAAGAATTGGGAAAATGATAGGGTAATAGTTATTTGTTTACGAATAGCTAGAGTGACATACATCTTGCAAAGAATTTTGCCTTGCATTCAAAGACCAAACACATACAGTTGAGGTATCACTTCATTTGGTCAATGTTGGATGATGGACAATTAAGGCTAGAAAAGATACATATAGATGAAAATCCTACAAATATTTTTACAAAGGTAGTGACAAGGGAGAAGTTGAGCTCCTCTTCAGCTTCGATTGGTCTTCAAGACTAAAAAACAATAAAAATAGAACAACAAGGTCCAGGGTGTT
>VDFB02380823.1:0-29052 GCA_007258455.2 Sequoia sempervirens
TGCCAAAAGCAATAACCGGCGAGCGGCGTTGGATTTCCTATGTGAAGAAAACAAGTAAAATTTTAGAAAATGTTAGAAATAATGATGTCAAGCCCTCCTTCTAAGCCAAATGTGAACCCCTTTCCTAGTACTTGCAAAACAACATGAATAAACAAGGTATTGCAAGCTAAAACAAGGATTCCACATGAAATCCATTTGCAAACTCAAAATAGGAAAGAAATTCATGAAGAAAACACAATACAAAAGATAAAACTAGATTTAATCCTAATTAGAAAAGCAAACACTTGATCCCATGGGGGAATTGGTGCCAATTTGATGTGAAAATTGGTCCTTTTCCAATTCCTAAGATGCAATCTTGATATGTTGAAGATGATTCTTGATCCACTTTGATGAAAGATGAGAACTCCAAGCCAAATCTGCAAAAGTGCCTAGCTAAGAATTCAAATGATAGATGGAAATGACTAATTATTTTAGCATGGTAACTTTGCAATGTTTGTGGATGATGAAATGAGGATATGAGCTCTTTATTTATAGGATTCTTAGATGGATGAATATCCAAATTTTAGCAATGTGGGACTAACATTCATCCAATGATATGATGCCACTTGTCAAGCTATGAATGGATGATGGATGTGCAAGATTTGAGGTTTGTGCCAATAAATGCCAATATTTGAAATTCAAATTTGTTGAAATGGCATGTAAGAGGGAAGGGAAAATGCAATAAATTCCACTTGGCTCAAGGAAAAGGACATGTAAGATATTTTAAATGCCTTGTTGGATGTACATGTTGACTTGGAATTTTTGAATTCAAATTGAAAGAATATTCCAAAAGATGCCTTGTGAGGAAAATAGAGATTTAATAAATGAATTAAATCTATTTTCATGTGCAACTTGCATTATCTAGAGGATGTGACATGAGATTAGATTAAATTAATCAAGGGTTAATTAATTTAAAAGGAGATTAGATGATGTGACTTATTTGACTTAGATTTATGGATTTATTTAAATCAAATAAGAGAGGAATATGATAAGAGGTTAATTAAATAAGGATTTTGATTTATTTAATTAAAAGGGATTGTGTTAGATTAAATCAAATAATGTTTTAATTTATTTAATTTAATGGATATACTTTAGAGATTTTAATCAAATAAATTAATTATTTAATTAAACAGGGATAATTTGACATATGAATTGATTTAATTAATAGAAGGAATTGACTTAATTAGATAAAATGATTTATTCAATTAAGAGACAAATATTGATGAATTTAATCAGATAGGGGGATTTGATTAAACTGTTAGACTAAGGAATGATTAAGGAAGAAGCGATGTTAGTAAGTCAAGATCGAATGCACGATGTCAATTAGTATATTTTAGGTGTCTACACCAAGAACATAGCAATTTTATTCATGCTCCTACTGTTGAACTTTGTGCCAATGTTCCTATTTGGCTATTTTTAGTATGGGGGTTGGATCTTATTGGAAAAATTTCACTACCTTCTTCTAATGGACATATGTTTATCATAACCGCAACAAACTATTTTACAAAATAGGTGGAAGCTATTCCCCTTCATTCTACAATTGTTGAAGCAATTTGTCACTTCATTTTAGACCACATAATTGCTCACTTTGGACTTCCTTCTGTAATCATTTCAAACAATGGAACACCATTTAAGAATAACGAAGTTCAATTTTTTTTTGAAACTTTCAACATCCAACATCGCTTCTCTACATTGTATTATCTACAATCCAATATACAAGCTAAAAATACTAATAAACTTCTCAAACAAATCCTCAAGAAAACTGTCACCAAGCATCATAAATACTGGAATATGCAACTATCTTATGCGCTTTGGGATTATAGAACTAATGTTTAATCATCTATAGGAAATACCCCTTATAGCCTTGTTTATTGAATCGATGTGATTATGCCCTTAGAGTTAGAAATTTCTACTTTCTGAGTTGCTCTCCAAGATCTTATTGATGATGACACTTATAAAGATCAATGATTACATCAACTTGAGATGCTTGATGAACAATGCATTGATGCTCTCGAACATCTCCAAGCCCACATGAAACAATTACAACACAAACACAACATTCATGTCATCCATCGATTATTTTCTAAGGGAGATTTTGTTCTTATTGAAAATCAACACATTGCGAGTGCTAAGAATGAAGATAAAGATAAGTTCAGCCCTAATTGGTTGGGACCTTATATAGTTGATACCAATTATGGGTTTGGTGCTTATCTCTTAATGCAGCTTGATGGAACACCCCTTAAAGAACCCATTAATGTTATGAATTTGCATCGGTATTATAGCTAATCCCTTTGAGAAGTATGATTGATAGAGTAGTGTTATTTGATGTTATTCTAAAGAACTTTCACATTGCATCTTTCTTGAAAACTAATTTTTTGTTTGTCTTGAACACTAAGATAATTATTTAAGTCCATTTTATAATTGTTTTAGGATTCATACTATTCCCATTTTTGTTGTGTTAAATTAGATCCTTATCAGTGTATTTAATTTAACATATTATTTTCCCATCATCAATGTTGCATTTATGCAAAAACTGAAATATGTTTGACATTAGATCACATTAATCTTGTTAAATCATGTAGCTATTAATTAAATACTTTTACCATAAGTCATTTAATTAATCACATAGCATTTAACATTCACATACAAGAGATACATCATCATAATATCAATTGTGCATGTCTATATATATGAAAGTTTTATACATATCAAATATCACATATAGATTCATAGTGGTCTGTGAGAGCTAGACCCCTTAGGATCTGGTGCTCATGATTTGGTCCCTAGTCATTGTGAGATAGTTTTCTATAACCGTGATTGTGACCTGTCAAGTCTCAATGCATACTCGAGACCTTGTACTTGACCAACAACTAAAGTCACTCCTTTGCCATCTGATCCATGTCTGCTCATGTATATGCCAGCTCTGCATGCAGTCTCTCCACCTCTGTTGAGGTCTATGCTGATTATAGTGCATTCTCAGCCCAATGGATTCATCTCCTCACACTCTCATATGCTGCCCATAGCCTTGTGAAAGGTCTAAGAGACTTCAGATCTTCCTCTATGATTAGTGGGGAAACATAGTTAGGATCCATCTCCTCCTTGTAGATGGATGCAGGCACTATCTGTATGGCAGCCTGATGATAGAACTCTCACCAGTCTCTTGTCAATCCTACAAGATAGAAATGTACACAATCAGTAACACATCATCATGATATATATATACACACAGATAAAGCATAAATCACTAAAGGACATGCATACAATTTAAAATCATCACCTATATCTCTAGACAGATAAGGAATGTCAATCTCATCCTCTATAGGGGGCATCAAGGATGTGCTAGTCTCTCTCTAACTCTAGTTGCTAATGTCTATTGCAGCTATTGCTTGTGATTTGGTCCTATAAGTATGTGAGGACTCTCCATGCTCATACCCATCCTCAATAGCTACCTCATCACTCCCCCTCAAGGGTGGCTCCTCCTCATAAAACTCATCATCCTCATAATCCTCCTCCTCCTCATCATCCTATCCTCCATCCTAGTGCTCATAATTAGGATTGGTCTCAAACAAGTACTCCTCATCGATCACATCTATACAAATATCTACTGGCCTATACTGCACCTCCTCTACTCTATACTATAGCTCATCACCCTCATTTGTTTCTATCTCTACATCACCTATAGGGAAATCCATGGGGAACACAGGAGTTGGTCGTGCATATGACCACCACTCCTTGTGCTCATCTGTGCTATTGACACATCAGCATTGGATGTTGGTGGATGGTCATTATCTGAATCATCAAAATTACTCTCACGAACATGATCTATAGTTAGCCAAACAGTATCACCTAGCCTCTAGGAACTCCACACTAATCATCTAATGAAGGGGCACGCCCTCGGTGATGTCTGCACCTTTCCAAATTATCACATGAATCACCCATAATAGAAAGATCATACCACATAGTCATGCATCCTTGCTAGATACCTATCCATATGCATCCTTCATAACTACCCTATGGGATCTGGCCACTATAAAGTGAGTAGATAAGGTATCCAAAGGATCTCGTCCTCCTCCAACTAGTCAAATCTCACCCTCCAAAAGTGTAAATCCCTATACTACCACAAGCGTCACAAAGGATAGTCGAATGCTCATGGGTATCCTATAGCTATAGTACAAGGTATCTAATAGGCCTAATACATGTGATATGCTCAAGGCACCACACTTGTAAAAGCGTACAATGGACAATAATATCAATCTCTCATAATACAAATCTTCCAAAATCATAATACAAGTGTGCTAGAATGCAGTGACCCCAAGCATAGACTATCCTCTACCTGTACATCCCTCATATCAAATGTACCAGTCCTCCATCCAAGTGTGTTGCTCATCCATCTAGATTGAGAACTAGTGCCATTGTATGCATCATAATCTATCTGACCATAGGAGCTCATGAATATAGCAGCATGGGAAGCTCGATTCGTGATCTAACCCTCTCATCATGTATTGGTCCACCTAAACAATACTGCATATCTCTATTCTTCTCCTAGAATGATTGATCCCCCTAAAAGTATACCCACTCTCCCTGAATGGGAACTCAGAGAATACAGTGTATATCCTCAAGAGTGATAGTCATTTCCTCGATGGGAAGATGAAAGGTACAAGTATCAGCATGGTGTCATGGTATCTCATATGTGGCATTAGATATTCCAAATAGATACCCATTGACTGTAAATGGTCTACTATATCACTGATAACACTAGCGCATGATCTCTCAAGAATGTGAGTTGTCTTCCCCCTAGCCGCTATTGCGATCAAGTGGGAACCTATCAAAATAATCACAAAATACTCTAAATTTTATCTAACATCTTCAATTCTCAAAAAAATTCATCATGCAATTGTGCTAAATTTTATCTAGTGTGTTTTTCTAATGGCCCTAGACACTTTAGAACCCTTTTAGAACACTTTGCAAAGCAACAGGACAATTTACGAATAAACAGGACACCTTGCAAACAAAAGGGACACTCTGTGAACAAATGGGACACCTTGTGAAAAAAGGGGACACTTGCCAAAAAAAATTCCAAGCACCCTAAATTAACCTATCCATGCATAAAAATTATTAAAATATTAAAAAATCACAAGGTGAAACTTGCAGAATCGACTTACCTCATGATACAACTCATCGTGTACCACCTACTCACAAAGATCATGGAGAGTCACGAAGGTGTGTAATCCCATTTGCTTAGAATGTTCTTCTCTTTCTCATCCATCTATCATTATGTGGCATGGTACTTGGAAATTCCCTATGATATGATGTTTCTTGTTTGAGATGGCTAGATTGCTACCTTGATTCCACCCCCGTAAAGCAAGCGAAATCAAAGGGGGGCATGCATCTACCCTTGAATTGGATTCCTAGGAATTAGACAAAAATATTTTTGGTAAATTAATGAATGTGTGTTGTAGGATGCAATTCCTAATGTTGTGGTTGTGTAGATAACTACACTGGGGGCTTCATTCTCCCATCTTTTTTAATGAGTATCCTTTTATGTAGTAAGGTGCATCATTTAAAGTTCTTTAGCTTATATATGCACATAGAATCATATGGGCGCTAAAGTGGGGGTTAAATGTACCATAGAAAATTAGACCCTCTTGAGAAAAGAGACAATTTCATGCATAATTAGACCCACTTTTGAGTCCCTTCACGTCATTTCCCCTTCAAAACAACATTTATAGGTCCCTTAGACCCATTATTTTTTATCTAGAGGAACGTTTTACCTGAGAAATCACATAACACCCACCAAATAGCATTTAATTACATCATATATTGAAAACCCACCTTCAAATAGCAGAATTGGGACCCATTCACCACCTTCGGTGAATGAGTCCCCTCTAGTGGGACCCATTCACCAAGGCTCATGAATGAGTCCCCTTTGATGGAAAATTCAAATTTACGTAGGAATTTAATCAATTTAACTTTTATTTCTAGTGAATGTCGGCCTCTTACATCTAAATAATGGGAAAGGAAGGCGTTGTTGCTTATAAATACCTATTTCAAGTCATTTCACACATCTTTTCTTCATCTTTTTATCTCTTAGTCATTTTCACAAGGAAAATTCTAAAATTAAGTCTTCCACAACAAGTTTCATTAGCAAAGTTGAAGTTTTAGGGTAGAAAACTAGGGTTTTTATAGGTCTTAAGCTCACTTCTCTTGTCAAGATTCAACATTGCAAAGGGTTGATGATGGATACCTATGGTGAATCATTGTTACGCTCTTAATATTAGTGTACATCGGGTTATGTATAGTCAGCTTGTGGCTATCTTAACTCTCTATTAAGTCATATTATCATTAGTATATTGTTATTTAGTTCTTTAGGTCAGCCTAAGACTTATATAGGTGTGTCTAAGTTGGCCTAGGTGATATCCTAGGCATAAATAGGTATATATAGGAGATTGTGAGTCTTATTTCATCATCAAGTTGTGAAGTGTGTTCTCATTAGAGATATTTGGAGGTTTTCCCCCT
This sequence comes from Sequoia sempervirens, assembly GCA_007258455.2. Lineage (NCBI taxonomy): Eukaryota > Viridiplantae > Streptophyta > Pinopsida > Cupressales > Cupressaceae > Sequoia > Sequoia sempervirens. The sequence goes on from VDFB02380823.1 coordinate 6,556, forward strand.
CGGAGTGGCTTGTTATTCTTAGTTATTATCAAGTATTTGTAGCATATTTCATATCATATTCTTCTATTGTGTAAGTTATTTCATAACAATCATGAAGAAATCTAGAGTGAAGACATGCAACTAGCCACCAAATTATACCTAAGGACTTGGTTTAATATTGATTTCATCTTCCATTTTCACTCTATCTTTAGATTAACGTTTGCATCTTGTATGTTTATCATTTGCATGTAATTTCATTCCTATTTTGCATGTGTTGTAAGGTTTCTAGGATTGAGATCTTGCATCATATGAATCATTCTTCCATGTCTTATTCTAGAGCAATAGAATAGGATCTTTGTCATATTTCAGATTTTCCTAGTCTTTAACACATCTAAGGCTAGGGTTTATTTAGATTTTTCTCTATTCAAGGTTTAATTACCCAACTAGGGGTTTGACCAAGGAAAACCCCCATTAGACAAACACTTTTAAGTTGTTTATAGGAATTTTTTGAGATCTCGAATCAAGTTTCTGTTAGAAATTATTGTGCAGGTGTCAAGGTGTAGACAGAGTTTTGAAATTGTAGAAATCAGAAAGTGGATTGACTCACCATGCATGGTGAATGAGTCCTTCTTGAGGTGAAAATTTGAGTTAGATTCAGATCCAGGTTCCCGACTGTCAGAAAAAAACTTCTATGTAAAAAAGTCCTAACCTAGGACTAATTCGCCCTAAGTGGCGATTGAGTCCCTGTCAGTTTAAATTCAAGCTTCTTCAGTTTTCTATATTTTTTTCAAGTATTCTCCAATTTACGAGGTACACTCATTATAAGAAACATCCTTCCATTTAGTTTAATCTACATTTTTTATTCATTCTTCAAGCTTTTTTGCAAACAACACTATGTTTTCAAACATAGTTTAGATCTTAATTTTGCATTCATATTCATTCATTTAGATCACTTAATTCCATTGAGTTTAATTCCTCTAGATTAGAAAACATAGCACATAGAATAATTTGAATGAACCATTAGCATTTTTGGCTTCTACCTCTCTCCTCTTAGGTGAAAAACACTAGAAGAGCTAGAGAAGTTTTAGGAACCCAAAAATCAATAGTTCATTTATATGCTTGGAAAATGGAAAATATTCTTTCAAAAATGTATTTAAAATCATTAAATTTTGAAAAGGAATCTTTTGTAACCTCCATCCATGATTGGCCAAGAAAAGTAGCCACTTCCTCACAAATAAGAGCCCTAGAATAGAAATTTCCAAACCCCTTGCTCTTGGGCATCCATATTTTTCATGCAAAAGTTTAGGAACATTAAATTAGTTGTCACAACTTTTAACTCCCCAAATCCCATGCCTAAGAAGGAATATTTGAAGATTTTTCTTTGAAAAAGCCACAAAATGAACCCAAATTGTCATAAAAGTGCAACATAGCAACTTGGCCAAATATTTATCAAATATTTTAGGCCTTATTACAAAAATTTATTCACCTATAATATGAAAAGACCAAACTAAAGAAAAAATTAAAATTAAATATTTTTAGTTGATGCAAGATTTCTAGTCAACCATGGATGCTCCTGTAACATTGGGGAAACCATTCCATACATCTAAACCTTTTGCTTCCACATTTGCATACTCCAACTTGAGATAAAAATCGCCATCCAAGAGATGCTTGTATCTAAACTCTTCTAACTTCAAATAGTTGTACAAATTTAGATGTGAGTGAATGTAGATGTGGACATATATTCTAAATGCAATACATTGATAGGAATGTGAGAGAATGTTCCATCCTTGTTGGTCATAGTTGATTTGTATGAATGTTTCTTGAATTTTTCCCCTAGCTTCTCAACAACATCAATATACATTAGTGTAGCCATGATAGCACTGTTTGAAAACATAGTGTTGTTTGCCAAAAAGCTTGATAACAAAGTGGAAACATGAATAGTTGATTTCCCACATTAACCCTCCTAAGAAAAGCTCGTGCAAATACAACCATTTTCAACAACATGCATCAGAAAAATTCAACTTGCAGAATCAACCAACATGAAAGACAAAAGATATGGACACATAGATTTACATGTGGAAAACCCTTTTAGGTAAAAAACCCCACACTCTAAAAGCCTAGATCTCCATTGTATTAATCAACAACAAAGAGTATATTTACAAATACAATTCAGGCTCTACACCTTTACAAAGTTTACATCTTATTCCATTTGGAGAATACTGACAACATAACCATTCAGAATCATCACACTATTTCAATACTCTCAAACAACATACAGTGTCGATCCTTCTCCTCCTTCCTTTGCTCTACATTTTTCCTTCTCCCTTCATGGCACCCTAAACTTTCAATGTTAATGTGACACTTGTTTCATCCAATGATTCTAGGATGACCAAAAAAACCAACTGATTCCCAATTGTCGATCCAATTGTCGACAAGTTCCAACTGTAGACATGTAAATAATCCTAACATAGTGCAACTAATTTTGATCAATTATCATCAAATTCTTCTATTAATCAAATAAAACAGTTTATTAGATTAATTCACTATTGTCCATCATGTTTAATTAAATAAATCAATTTGTTTAATTAAATCCCCAAATTCCTCTTATTTGATTAAATAAATCAAATATCATAAATTCACTAACCCACTTAAAGTTAATTAAACTCTAAATTAATTAACCTTAATCACCTTCTAATCATCATTAAAAAATTCTCTAGCTTTTAACTCCCTGATGTAGAGTCAAGAGACTCAACCTTACTCAAATTGGCAACCTGCCTTCAAGAGGCATTTAGAAAGATTAAAATGATCATATAAAGTAATTCAACTAGCCTTCCAAGTTCAACAATCATCAGAAACACAATTTCCCAATTTCACTCCTAAACCCCAATTTTAGTGCAAACCTAGTTTAGGCATTTTCACCAATATTTTCCAAAACACCTAGCAAACTCAAGGATGATTAAGATACCCTTTTGCAAGTTATACAACATATAGGAAAACCAATATCAACTCTTTTGGACAAATTCAAAGATCCAATACTCTTGCCATGGAAAAGGTTAGTGGATTAGCCCACTTTTACAAAGAAGGTGCCCTTTAAACTCCACCAAACCTTATGAAACCTTGGGGAACCAATTAAAATGCCAAAAAACTACTAAATCCACCACTAGTTTCCAGAAATAACTCTTCCAACATGGCAAACCCTAATACCCTTGATTCTAGGCCTTCAAAAGGAGGGTTTATTGTAAATCATACCTCCAGGCCTTTCCAGAACCTACCACATATTCAAACACTCATAATTATTCCTTCACAAGCTTCAAACTTTATTTAATATGTTATTTCTTCTGAAAAGCTCATAAACCATCCTTTAGTTCCTTACTTTCACAAGGAAAATCACCCAAATTCAACCTAGGGCAACACCCAAAACCCACAAACACACTTCCTCTGACCTAAAAATAATTTGGAAACCTATTTTACAACAAATGGGGTCATTCCACTGAGTTACAATTGCTACAGTAGGTGGAATTCCCTAAAAACTCATTTTATTACTCTCAAACCACCAATTTACACCAAAACAGGGCAGTTTCAGTAAAATGTCAATAAAACCCTCTAAACTCAATGAAAATTCACCAAACCACTTTCAAATGAAATTTGACACTCTCCTCTTTCCAACCATAATAGGGTTGAGCCTGTACAGGTCGTACAAAGGTCGTACCACATGTTTTAGCAGCAAATTTACATAGAAATTTCCAGAAAGCAGCCTTTTTTTCATTATAACTTCAAAAAAAATGATTCAACAACTATGCCTCAACCATCAGAGGATTATTTAACATCTAACCACCCTTACAAACATCCTCCAACTGGAATTTTAATTATTTGGACATTGGAAACCAACTTTTTACCAATTAGACCCCTAATTGCCTAGTTTTGCACTTTTAACAATTTGTTGACAATAAGTACATTTTTATGCAACCTTTTGCATTTTTGGAAAAAATAACCTTAGAAACCCCCCAATTACATGAATAATAGTCTCAAAGACCTTATTTAACATTAATTTACTCAAATACCCCTAAATTCCTAATGCCTTCCTTCGAAGGATAAATTGTTGAAACTGTGTGTACTGGGTGCTCCTGCACCACTCCCCAAGAGTTAAATCAACCCATGATTAACTAACCCACATGCACATGAAAATAGTTTCTTTTAATTAACTAATCACCTCATTTATATTCTCAAAATCATATTCTATGGGATATTCCTTCATTGAATCCCTTTATTTGACTTTCTTACCCATACAATTTCCCTCCAAAAAATCTCAACCACATGCATTTCATGCTTCTTACACCTCAACCACATGAAAAATATCCTCAATCCTCACCCATTAGGATTGAGACAAGTGTCCCAATCTTATTGGCTCTCTCTTAGTCCCACATTCCTCCCATCTCTCCATTCTTCAATCCTTCAACCTATAAATAGAAGCCACTTCTACTTGAAATCCATCCACAATCTTATGCATTTGCACTATAGGAAAATTCATCTTGCACTTGATCACTCATCTTTGCTTTTTCATCATACCATTGGAAGCTTATCAAGGGGATGGGAATGGGCATCCTTTTCACATCAAAGGAGCACCACTCCCATTATGGGATAGGTTTTGCACATGCATTTTTGTATGCTCTCAATTAGTTTCTTTGATCTTTTATTACTTTCTTTTCATTATGAAGTATGTTTGAATATCTCATAGAAAGGATTTTATTTCATTGGTTTAATATTGACTAACAATGCTAATATATGTTAATGTTTGAGCCATTTGTAGGAAAAAAATCTTTATATCTTGGCACCCACCATGGGGCTCTTTATTCCTATTTTTTTTCCATTAAATACATTACATAGGAATACAAAGTCTTTATTTTTGTCCTTCATCCATTTTAATGCATTAAAATGGAATAGAAATTCTTTATTTTTTATCATAATTGATTTGTAGAATACCTTTTTTTAATATCAATCCATACCATAGATAGGAAAGCACAACCTTTATTTTTGTCCATTATCGATTAATGCATTTGCTTGGATGTTTCTAAATCCTTTTCCACACACCCATTGATATGTGTCCTGTAATCAGGGTATTCCATGAGGCAACATTTCTTTGAGGGAGTTTTTTGTACAGTTCATGTGCCTAGCCTAAGCTTCCATATTTTGCATACATATCTTCCATGACTGTTGCAGCTAGAACATTTAACAAAAAATCATTCTATTATTTATCCTACTATAGGTATACATACCTCGTTCCAAATCTCCCATTCTTCTTGGCACATGTTGTGAGGTTGCTGGTAAAAATTGGCTTTAAACTCACCAATCGCATTTGGTTAAAGGTGTTTCAATAATTCTTTTTTAAAAATGTTGTTGGTGCACATCCAACAATTATGGCATTCAATGAGACCACAACTCTCAAGAGACTTGTCATGCAGTTCACCAAGAAAACAACCCATTGCCTCATCTTTGTCTCCTATTCCAGGAGCTTCATTCTTTATCATGTTGTTTGCTTATGCAAGCCTCTATAGATATGTTGTTATACAGCCACTGCAACTGAATGTTTATTACCAGCAATAGCACTCGTTCCAATAGCTTGTATATGTGGCATCCCGCATGCTTTTTCCATCCTATTCCATGTACCATGAGAAACATATTAACAATCCATCGTGCTATATCAAGCCAACATATATCCCTATGCTTATCAAATATTCATGAGTGTTAATGCTACACTGCTCAAAAGAACCTACCCAGAACATTAGAAAAACATTTATTTTCTATTTAGTGGAATGGGTTTCTAAAGCTTTAGCTTCCTGATTAATTGTTTCCTGCCAATATTTACCTAACTATAATCTAATACTTTTCACATGACTACTAGCAACAGAAAAGCTCAGCAAGATACTATTGATCTAGCAATATAAGGAAATGGAAATTATTTTGAAAAAATTAACAAGGATTCAAATCTTATAGGCACACGCTCAGTTTGAGACTAGTATAATTTGTCCACAGGCTTCTTTTCATTGTAATCACATCTTGCTATTGGTTTCTCTAGCAATTCGTCATGTAATGTAAACATGAATCATCCATCTGTTAAGAATAATGCAATACATGCTACCCATTAGTATAGATTTATCTTGATTCATGCATATGTGCCTTAATTTTGCTCAAGATATGAATGATTCATGTTTTTTTCTAATAGCCTCAACATTGATTGCTCGAGATATGTTGTGTGGATTTTATTGTGTTTCTCTTAAAGTTGTCAGACGCATGTAAGGTGTATATTCATTCAAAAGACTAAATGTTGGGAACTTCAATTTTTTTAAGAGCTTTTATGGCACTCTTTAAATATTTCTAGGTGTTCATAAAGATCTTTAATGACAAAAGAAAATTTTAATGGGATTTTATAGATTTAAAAGGCTTATCTATGATAATTAACATCGTTGTGGAAAGCAACTACTAATTGCATTTAATTTGATTATAATTATTGTGTTTTCTTTTATAAAAATGGGGATCAAAGCTTGATATGATGGGATTTTAATGTTGCAATTTGGCCACCGTACTTTACATCTGAAAATAAAATAATCATTTTCTATTTGAATTTAAATAAAGTTATTGACCAGTGATTAATTTTGTTTTGCTAACTTAAAGTTGTTGGGTGCAAATTGTTAGGGTGGAGTCTATTGATTAACTTTGATTAGTTCTTCATACTTAGCTATAAACTGATGTACTTTGCATCAAGGCGGATAAATTTAGATAAATTTAAGTCTAAAAATTGGGTAGTGAGCTTGAAAATTCATTTTTAAATTTACTTATTATAATAACCTAGGGAATTCATTACTGCTTTTGTTTTTTTGTTTTAGGAAAACTCATTTCAGTGATGGGTTTAAAATTAACCATTGATTTGATCTCTTCAAGTTGTTTAAAATTGAACTTAGAAACTTGCTAGATTTTGATTTTGGACTAAAATTATACAAGGAAAACTCATATTTAAGCTTGGTACTCTAAAATCAACTCATTTTTATTTGGGCTTAAAATGAACTTGTGTTTTCCTTACTTTGTAAATTTTTACAATTTGTGTCATTTGAATGTGTATGCACTTCTCTCATGCCACTTGGTGATCTAGAGAATCAAAAGCATTCCATTGATATTGGTTTTCTGAAATCACCCACACATTTCAATTTGGAGCTAAAATTGAACAATCATGCAAATGTGAAGGAAAGGCATTGTGTGTGTTCCCTCCTAGTGTTTTAGGTAGTCGAACTAAAAATGTACTTCTTCGCTATTGCTTATCTTTAGAGGGCCTTCCTTGGTGGAAGAAAGTAATCACCCCAACGGAATGACCCAAGCGGTAATGAGCTAATGCCAAGCTCATTTCAACCGCTATATAAATTTGTGATTGCAAGGAAAGTTTGCAATCAACAGGAAGTAATACATAATAGCTCTCCACCAGTATCTTAATGATGTGTAAAGCCATTTTTCTAAGGGTTGGGAAACCTCTTGATGGAGTTTATCATTGTACCTCCTGAACCAGATGTCCTTACTACAACCCTTTATTTAGAAGGCCAAAAATCCTTAATACTTATTGGTACAAGAGCAGTCGTTCTTAAGCTGACTCACATTTGTACTATTCAAATTAGAAATAGAATAAATCCTTAAGGTATTTGAATCTTTAAGATTTTGAGATTTGGTGGTCCTGAGAAGTGTGTGTCATGGAGGGGAGCCATTATCACCAAATCTCTAATTGTTCACTTTATCTTAGTGTTTGGAGAAATCCTTGTGGAGACTCAACAAAGTATAGCCATTTCCTTCCTAGGTTTGTGCAACTTGTGAGTCAATTATATACATGTCTTAGATCTCAAACTTTGAAACAAACATTCAACAATTCATCAGAATTTTAAACCCTTTGGAAGAACAAATATCCTTGAAGAGTCTAAATGTTACTTCTTGTCCATAGGTATTTTATCCTTAGAAGCTTCTAAATATTTGGGACCATATCTCAATTTTTTCTCTCTAAAGTCAACCTAGGAAACTATGCCTTTGATTTTTTGATTTTCACATAATGGATCTTGTGGAATGAAAAGGAGTTAAGACATAGACATTCAGTTTGAAAGTTAAGCAAGAAGTGTTGATGTGGTAAAAAGAACCCACTTAATCAAGATAAAAGATAATTGGACCCCAGATATGTGTTTGATCTCATGATTTCTCACAAATTCAAAATCCTGAAACTAAGGGCCATTAATTGTCATAAGCGTCTTAGTCCAAATACTCTCAAGAAACATCTTTTAGCACTTTACCAAACTAGAGATAGATTGCTATACAACTTTTACATACGTGCTTCAAGAAACAATCCAAACTTGTATTCCTTCTATTACTATCAAAATCTGGGTCTTTTCCAACATTTTGAATTTCTCACATAGAGTTGAAATTTTTAGAGGTGTGGCATGTTCTTCTATACCTTGGTCTTGTAAACAAAGTCTCTCTAGGTTCATCTAGGATCAAAATCACCTCTTTCATTTTTCACATTTACCAATCAAATCCCATCTCACAAACAACTATTATAACCTTGGAAAAATCATTCATGCTAGACTTATGGTAAATCCTTCAATCAAAATCACCTTGTTTGGCTAAGTGTGTGTGGATGAATCCTTCCCCATACATTTAGTTAAATTATCACCCTTGTGGACAAGTATATTCCAAGATAACATCTAGCATCATGGGATCTATAAATCCATTATCCAAATCAAAACAAATCAAAATCAAAATCCATAAAAATTCTAAAGTTTAGTATTCCTCCAAAGTTCTTAAAAGTTCAAACATCCATAACATTCATCCTTCATTTTTCACGTCATCCTCATTTGATCCTTAACCTCCTATATTTTCTTTTTTGTACCTAAAGTTTAAACCAACCTAAGGATTTAGAGGTTTACCTCCCATATTCGTAAAATTTCATCCCAATTTTATGGTCCAAACAAGATTACAACACAAGAAGATCATGGAGAAAAAAAAAAAAAAACATCCACTTCAAGCAATTTGATCCAAACTGCATCAAAATTCAACCCTATGGAATCTACCATCCCTTTACTCAACCCCCCTCAAAAATCACAATATCTTCAAGACAAAGGTTTTCAAGTGGAGGATGTCACCAAAAACTTCCAAAGGATGACCCAAGATGAAATTGAACTTGTCCAAAATCCCAAAACACACAAGATTGTCAACACGGTCATGAGGCTCAATTTGACACAATACATGTTGGCATTACCAAAAGAAGGGGCAAAAATCCCTTTTGATTTTGATGTGAGCACTATTGTTGAACAACCTCTTGGGACTATGCCACCCACATCATTCACACCAATTTCATTCCCAAGCATCATCCAACCCATTATCCAACCAAAATTTTCCCATACTTCAAGTCAACTCATGATCACCAAGGGGGGTTCACTACTCAAAGCTCTTCAAACACATCCACTTGTCAACACTCAAAATCTAGAGGCTAAAACAATATTGGGTATGCCCAATACCATCCCACAAGATCCAAAACATCCATATGTACCACTCATCTTCCATGATACCAACAATCCCTCCACCTTTTTCGCGATATCGACCTACTCTTTTGACACAAAAGTCTTTATCCCCATGATATCACAAGGACAAGTAGATTCATTTGGACAAGTGGGGACTTTTAACACATCATCTTCATTTTTTTAAGGGAACACACCACCAATATTTTCATCATCCCCTCTCTTAACATCAACATCTGCACCAACCTAAGGTTTAGGGAAACCTCCTTTACCTAACATACCAATCCAAAACCAATCAAATCAAATAAATCCTCCAATCACAAGTCAAATCAGCATGTCAGTCATACCAAATCCTCCAAGCATGCCACTAATATCACAACACCAAGTGGAACCAATCCAAACATCTCAACCAATCATCACTCCATCTACAACACCTCAAACTCTCTAAAACATGGTCTCCCAAGGACCTAGCACATCAATCATACTGCCTTCCACACAACCTCTTGTCATCACCCAACAATCACCTCCACAACCACCCCAATGATCTCTTATCACACCATCTCACACCATTGCACCAAATCCTCCACCTCCACCACCAAATCCAAACATATCAATTCAATATATCATCACATTTCAAGCAATCCAACAAGCATATCAAAAGGCTCTTCAATAATTCTAAGCTCAACAAGCTACACAAGCTTCACAACAAGTACAGGAATAGGAAGCCACACAATAAGCACAGTTGGTTTCCCAAGCACAAGCGCAAGATTTATTGCAACAACAACAAGCCACACAAGTCATACAAGCCAGACAAGTTACACAAGCTACACAAGCCAATCAACAAGATCAAGCTCAACCACAAGCTCAATACCAAGTGCATCAAGCCCAAGCACAAGCCTTGCTACAACAACAAGCCTTACAATAGCATACACAATAATAAGCACTAATAGCTCAACAACAACAAGACCAACAATAAGTGTTGTTGGCACAACAACAACTATAGGCATACGAACAAGTGTTGCTTGCACAAAAATATTACAACAACATCCCACGAACATGCAACCAAATGTCTTGAACACAAACACACAAGTCATCCAATCCATCACCCAAGCAACCATACCACCCAAAAACACATACATCCCACCACCTAATCCACAAAATGATTTGTTTGCATAAATTAAATTGCTCTCACAACAAGTGCTAGACATACAATCAGGAAAGACAATGGAATCACAAGGGAGTTTCTGCTCCTATCCATTTGATAGAAGCATTGTGATGGTTCCATTCCCACAAGGATTCCAAACACCAAAATTTGAAAATATTGTGGGACTAGAAATCTTGAAGATCACATCAAGGAATTCCATGTACATTGTATGGAAGTTGCATATGATGATTCTTATTTAATGAAACTCTTCCCTCAAAGTTTGGCTAGTCCAAAAATGGAATGGCTCTCCCGCCTCCCCCTCAGAATTAAAAAGTTTCAAGAAATTGTGGACTTGTTCATACAAAATTATTCATTTAACATAGGCTTGGAAGTGAGCTTGGAAGAATTATCCAACCTAAAACAAAACAAGGGAGAAACATTTGCAGCCTTCTTGTAATGATGGCGACCCAAGGCCAATAAGAGAAAATGGGCTATGCCTGAAGAAACAAATTGGGACTATCATTTCCAACCTTGAACGGACCTTGTCCTTTCACTTGAAAATTCAATTCATAACAACCTATGACCAATTGATTCCCAAAGCGCTCAACATCGAAAGAGTCTTTATAGCAAAAGGGGGCAACCCCACATACCAAGACAATCTATCATCAACAAGTTACAATGACAAACCTCACATGTGGGAAAAGAAAAAAAATGTCACCAATGATGGTTTCATTGATGCAAAAAAAATTATTAGCACCCCAACGTAGAATACACAACAAAAAACATACCAATAACCACAAATCAACCCATCATCACAACAACAACCCAACAATCAAACTGTCAACAACCTAAATGCTTAAGGGGGACCACCCCCAAGGAACATATATCCCCCTAAATGAAAATACATACCACTTGGGTAACCAATTGAATCTATCATGCAAAAGATGGTACAAGTGAATCTCATCAAAATCCCAGTCTACAAAAATTATCAAGATCCTCAAGCTAAACCACCATGGTATAACAAGAAGTACCTTTGTTACTTTCTCAAAATAAAGGGACACACGACATCTATTTGGATGAGACTCAAGAACCTGATCCAAGATCTAATTGGTGATAAATCCATAATCATTGAACAACTTGATGGGAATCAAGATCTCAAGATATACATGAATCCAATGCCAAATCATAATAAAGGAAACAAAAATGGTAAATGAAATAATTACAACAATGTGAACCATATTTATGACCTTTTTTTGCATCCTTGGATGAATTGGTCATAGTTGTCAATATCAAAGGATCTAGAGCAGAGTGTGGAGTCACCACACAGTGGAAAATTTCCATTCTAGGACCTTCACCACCACCCAAGGCCCCCGCTACCAATCTGAAATCAATCCCTAATGGTTATAATGTCCTAAATCAATTGAAAAAGACTCTAATCTAGATCTCCATAATGGATTTGCTAAAAATCTCACCCACACATAGGGACATCCTAGAAAAGGCATTAGTTGCATCTTCTGTCCCCACAAATCTTGTCGTAGACCAATTTCAAGCTATGGTTGGACATATCACTACACTACATCTCCTCGCATTCTCTAAGCGGGATCTACCAACCCAACCATCTCACAATCATGCACTCCATGTTGAATTCCTACTCCACAAGAACAAATTCAAATGAGTCTTGGTGGACGGAGGTGCGGGATTGAAAATTTGTACTCTACAACTGATAACGAATTTGGGATTCTCTAAAGATGTCATAGAGAAAGGAAAAAGTATCACTATCAAGGTTTATGATGATCAAGAATGGGTGTCTCAAGGCACCATTCAACTCCTTATCTAAGTAGGGTCAGCAATCATGGAGAACACTTTCCAGGTTCTTGACCTTGAACTACCATACAATATCCTCCTAGGGCACCCATGGATCAATGGGATGCAAGTTGTTGCATCCACATTCCATCAATGCGTCAAATTCCCTTATCAAAACCAAGAAGTCAAAATCCATGGTGATCCTAAACCATTCTATTATTACAAAAATTTGGAGGTCAAGTATTATAAGATCCCCCAAGTCCCAAATAATGATGAGGGACCCACATCTCCTTATATGGACCCATCCACTCTAGCCTCCACTTCTGAGAAAAATCCATCCTCCATTCTAGAAATCCCCGATGTTAATATTATTATCCAAGATCATGGATGTGGAGTCTATAAAATGAAAAAGAGTGTCTTTGTGATTGGAGAGTTACCCCAGTCTCCTCACTCTCATGGGAAGCCACAACTAATCGACACAACATCTCAAACCTTCAAAGCAGAACCTACCACCTTTATAAAATGGGGAGACCTAAGAAAAGAGGTAGTAGATGAGAAAGATGTATCAAGCCTATTGTATCAAGATAAAAGACATGTACTAGATTTTCCGATGGAAGATGATAACAAAGGACTACAGTTAATGCATGGATGGGGCTACAACAAAATGAAAAGATTGAGAAAAATGACAATGGCCTATTAGAACATACTATTCCTAAGAAGTGCATGAAGAATCTTGGCATTAGATGTACCCCAATAAAGCTAACCATTCTTGGAAAAGGTACCCCTATTAAAAATTCAAAGCTCCTCCTTAATTATTGGTATGCACAGGTCTACCTCTAGATAACTATACCTTCAATATAACTATCATGTATGACAAGGACTCCATCTCTAATTTACCTATGTTATTTGAGGATTCCTCATGTTTTATGATCACTACCATGTCATCTTAGCTAAGTAACTGAACCACCGAACTAAAGCTTATCTACCCCCAACTGATAAACTGTGACGAATGAGGACCACCGATCTTAGACACATTCAAAAATGATGAGTCTCTCTCGAAATTCATGGGAATAAGGGATACTCTACCATACAAATACCACAAAGAAAGGTTTAATATTGAGCTAGAAACACATGTGTACTATGGGGAAACAATTGAATCTCTTAGCTATAAAATTTAAAATCTAAGAGTAATGCCTAGGTCTCTAAGTGAAAACCACACTGTGGCACTTTATGACCCAAAATAAGTAAAAAGAAAGGGTGAATCTGATGGTGAAATCCTCTCTAAGGTTCCAAAGGATGAGGGATTCAATCTTCCCCTTAGTGCCATCCATTAGGAAAAATCAGCGGTACTAGCAGAAAAATGCAACCTAATCAATCTAGGAACTAAAGAAACACCACACATCACTTTCTATGCAGAGTCATCTTTGATCAAGGAACAAGAAATTCTAGCTACATTTCTAAAAACAAGGAAATTAAATTTTGCATGGACCTATGCTGACATGCCCGATCTCGATCTAGAGGTAGTAGTCCATCATCTAGCAATCTATCTATCAATTGCACTATTGGTAAAAATTGAGCTACAAAAACTCCTTGACATTGGTTTTATATGACCCATTGACTATCCCAAATGGGTTTCCACTATTCTACCTACTTCTAAGCTTGTTGGGGGCATCCATATCTATACAGACTTTAGGGACTTGAACAAAGAATTCCCTAAGGATGATTTCCCTCTTCCCAACATAGACATGATTGTGAATATAACAATAGGACACAAATATCACTAATGGAGGGATTTTCAAGGTATAATCAAATTATGATAGCAAAGGATGATCAACACAAGACATCCTTCACTTGTCCATGGGGCACCTATTGTTGGAACATGATGCACAAATCTATGAGCATTATGTGGACAACATATTAGCCAAATCAAGGAATCGTTGGGACCACATAGCAGCACTAGGATCTATTTTTGATGTACTGGAAGAATATAAAGTATGAATCAATCCTAAGAAATGTGACTTTAGTGTACAATCAGGAGAACTTCTAGGGTATATTGTATCAATGAGGTGAATCGAGATGGACCCTACAAAAGTCAAAGAAATCCTTGAAATGGAAGCACCACAGGCATTGAAGTAGATAAGGGGTTTGTAAGGAAGGCTCCAATCCATTCGTAGATTCATAGCACAATTAGTAAATAAAACTATCCCATATTCTCATCTACTTCACAAGGGGATATCATACAAATGGGATGTTAAATACGATCAAGCATTCAATCAAATCAAGGAATACTTTCTAACACTGCTAGTCCTCATGCCACTAATCCAAAAAAAACCATTGATCTTGTACATATCAATGACAGAGATAGCCCTTGGTGCTTTTCTATCACAACATGATGAAACAGGGAAAGAAAGAGCCATTTACTATATCATCAAAAATTTGGTGGGACACGAGCTAAACTACACATTCATAGAGAAATCTTGTCTTGTAGTAGTGTTTTCCTCACAAAAATTCAAACACTACATGCTTGCTAATCAAATAAAGCTCATCGCCAAGATAGAACCTCTAAAATATCTACTCTCTAAGGCAACACTCACAAGACGAATGACTAAGTGAGTCATGATATTGACAGAATATGACATTGAGTATGTAGAATGAAAAGATATCAAGGGAAAGGTAATTGCAGATCAATTGGCAGAAGCACCTATATATTTAGAGAACCCCTAGTATCAGAGTTTCCAAATGAGTTTTTCAATCTCAATGTAGCAGATCATTGGAAGGTATACTTCTAATAAAGCTTCTAAAAACCTTGCTAAATTTTGAGAAAATAATGACTTAGATCATTATTTTAAGCTTTGTAACCAATCTTGGGCCATAGGTTTTAGTCGTAAACCCTAACTTCACAAGAATCCTAATAAAACCCTTCACTATTATAATTTTGTGATGACTTGTTCCTACCAGTTGCTAGTTAAGTCATAAATTAAGCCTTCAAACACATCCATTCACTGGCACCTTCAGATAGGATTGACGGTTTCCTTGTGCATTGTTTCATGCCAAATTTTTGTAACGTTGGGAAAATTATTTTAAGGGACTTAATTCATCATCCTCAAGGGTCTTATTTACATCATCCTAAGCATGGCCCCCTTTTATAACTAATGTTTGACATGTGCAAGAATATGGTTCGTCGAATGTGGAAATTAAATCCCTATCACCCATTGCACAATGCATAGGAATTTATGGATAGCCATCATGCAACATGTGAAGTTCATGAGATTTTCACGTGTGTCATTTCCATATGGAGCTTGACCCTTGTACCCACACCTGATAACTAATGATGATGAGATCAATGATTGTTGTGCAGCCTTTGGATTTAATCCAAGTTGTTCATTACACACATCGTGGTACTTGATTAATGCTTGTCATCCAACTTGCAAGGTGTGCGAAAAGGTGACGTGTGGAGTTTCTTGACCACCGTTCCAAGTGTGGTGGAGCTCATGGATTGGGTGACATGGCTCCTAGTTAGTATTTTCTTGTTAGCCAGGGGGTGGTGAGCTATGGTATCATATTTTCAAACTCAATTTGACCGCATCTTAGCCGGTTGATACTCCACCTCATTCTAATATCAATGATCGATATTCAAATTCAACAAACAAGTATGTGTTAGCCATTTTTCTCTACAACCAGTGAAGCATTAATGGTGTGCTCTCTCTAGGAGAGATCAAATGCAGTCCTTGTGTGTGTGATGAATTCATTCCCATCCATTATGAGGAATGATACGCAAATCTCCAAGTACCTAGGTGATTAACGGTGAAGAAATTGATGTTAGAAATTAATTGATTCTTCAAGCATGTGACACCAATATTGATGAGAAAACACCATTAGAATTGCTTGATAAATAAAAATGAAGTGATTTCCATTTTCACCATTGCATTCAGTATTTAGCATCTCTCTAAGTTTGTGCAAAGTGAAGAGTGTTCAATTCTGAGTTTGATAAATTACAAGGCAGTGAAAATGAGTAAGTCATTAAAGTCCAATGTACCAGTAAGGAGGTCATCATGGCTTAACACATAGAAGCCTCTCGGTGATGTTTCTATACATGGGAACAAGGCACCTGAACATGCTCCATTTACAAAGGAGAAGGCCCCTATTGAATAGCCTTTATGTATTCCCACTAGATGTAGCAGGAGGTTGCGACACCCAAGTATTGCTATCAAAAGGATGGAAGAAAAGGGGAAGGAGCCTACACCATTGCTTCTGGTGTTCGCAGGAAAATAAGGTATGGATTTGGCTCCTATGGAAGGAAGAGTTCACCAATTTCTCTCATGGATAGCCCTTCAAAAAGCACAATGGAGATGTACTTGAGCTACATGAAGTACCTCATGGTGCTAAATCAAGTTATGGTCCCAGGAATGGAGGTATTATCAGTACCGCCATTATCTGTCAAAACTCCAAGTGGGAAAGATGGCTTTTTTTTCGGGCAAGGAATATGATGAGGAGGGAGCAGAAGTTTCTTCTCTATCTCATGCAATGACACAAAGTGGGCACGTGTATCGTGGGTTGGGTTCTGGTGGTGGTCACTCTTCTAGTTGAGAAAGTTGGTGTGTGGGTTTACAAATTTTATGTTGGTTGATAAAATTGTTGTGGTGGTTGTTCTTGTTCCTCATGTGTGATGCTGAATTTTGAGTTTTTATGTTGACTATGGGTTTTTCTTGGCAACATGGATGTCAAATGCATAGCTTAGTTGGCAGTTAAAGAGAAATTTTGGTCGTATTTGCATTTCCCTTTTGTTGATGGTTATGAATTTTACCTCCCCATTTTCAGCAAGTGATTGTAAATCACCATGTGGGGAATTTTGAAATGATTTAAATTTGAGCTGAAATGAAACATATGAAATGTAATTTGCATTTTGAGCTGGAAGCTTGTTTGCTCCCTTTCATTATAAAAGGGATCTCATGGCTTATTTGCAAGGATCTGATTTCTAAAAAATTTAAGTCTGGTATATGTTTAGGGTAGAAGTTAGGCATAGTAAGGATGCCAACGAATAGAACAATTGAATTGTCTTGGTTTTGAGTAATGTATACAGTAATATTAAAATAGTTTTATAGAAATTATTGATATTGAAACAAATCTTATGTCTAAAACATTTAGTCTCCTTTTGTAAGTTGTTTTACAAATTATGAATGAAATATATCAAGAATATCTTCATTCATCGACAAATGCTTATTTGAATGTATGTCCTTGTTTCTACCTTGGTTCAAAGAATCAATTAAATGCTTTAATAAAGTCATAAATTTGTGATAATTTACAAAGGATTTGGTAAGCAGTCATGTTTTAGGAACTGTGAGTTTTTATGATGTAAGGCATTGTGAAAATAGTCCATTATTATCTGAATTAAAATATTTATGTATTACTGATTGTCATATGTGTGACTTTATTTCCCAATCGATGAGACACTAGTATATTTTCTAAAGGTATTTACATTTGAAATGTAATAAAATGGTATACCCGATCATGGACTCAGGATTAGAGCATAAACCATTTAAAATTTGTTAACTATGAGACATGTATGTGAAACATTTTCTTGTTCCTAGTAAATGAACAGCTATTTTCTTAAAGATTAGCCAATCTTTAGTAATATATGTTAATTTACCCTTTATAGGAATCCATCTATGAGTTGATGTGTTCTTTACTGAGTAAATTAATATGAACACTATTAGGAACACCCTCCTAGGACACACAGAGTCTAAAGTGAAGGAGTGAAGTCTTTGAAGCTCTTCACTTGTTAAGTTGGCCATTCTTCTTAGGGATTCTTGATCGTAAGAGTTGGTTACTCTTTAGAGAGTTCTAAGTGTGTATTGGAAAAAACATCAACTTCAACAGGTCATAGACTTAGCATGGGTCAAGAGTAGGAGTCTTCTTCATCACACCACAAGGAGATTGCATCTTGAAGTCATATAAGCTATATTTTCCATGCACGAATAACATTTTAGAGTATAAGGCTCTAGTCATAGAACTCTGAATAGTAGTACAATGGAAAATCATGGTACTTAAGGTTTATGGAGACTCACAATTAATTATCAATCAGGTCAATGATGAATACCAAACAAAGGATGACAAGCTCACCCCATACAAGAAACTT
This sequence comes from Sequoia sempervirens, assembly GCA_007258455.2. Lineage (NCBI taxonomy): Eukaryota > Viridiplantae > Streptophyta > Pinopsida > Cupressales > Cupressaceae > Sequoia > Sequoia sempervirens. The sequence goes on from VDFB02380823.1 coordinate 25,157, forward strand.
GTGGAGGATCTCAAGGAATTCTTCATCGACATCACATTTGAGCAAATAATAAGGGTAAACAACATAGTAGTTGATGCTATAGTAACAATTAGATCATTGTTGGATATCCCACGAAATGTCCCTAAGCATGAATTCTCAATTGAGCAGCTTCTCATACAAAATTTTGAGGTATTAGATTCTAAGTTTGTGTGTGAAATCATTGGTCCCCGTGATCCTTGGTACCATGACATATACACCTACCTAAAAATCAGAGTCCTCCCTACTGACATCACCCCAAACCTGAAAAGAACCTTTATTAAGAATTCATCTTGTTTTGTTATCTTAGGTGACACCATGTACTGTAGAAGTATGTAAGGCATCCTTTTGAGATGCCTTAACCTCGAGGAAGCTTCAACTGCTTTAACTGAGGTACACGATGGTATTTGTGGTTCACATTCTAGTGGTATGACCTTGGCCAAGAAACTACTGAGGACTAGATATTACTAGCCTACGATGGAGAAGGAAGCTCATGACTATGTCTAAAGATGTTTGCAATGTTAATAGCATGGGGACCTCATCCATGTACCAACTCAGGAGCTCCAACTGATTATAACACCTTGGCCCTTTTCACAATGGGGGCTCAATCTCATCAAAAAAATCTCACCCACCTCATCTAATGGACACAAGTTCATTATCATCTCCATCGAATACTTCAAAAAGTGGGTAGAAGCCATCCCTATGACCTATATCATAGGAAAGAAGATACCCAAGTTCATCCTAAACTACCTCATTTGTCGTTATGGTGTCCCACAAGCCCATATCTTAGATAATGGTACACCTTTCAAAAACCAGGAAATTAATGAGCTATGCCAAAAATTCAATATCCAACATTGCTTCTCCACCTTATATTAGCCCCAAAGTAATGGCCAAGCTAAGGCTACCAATAAAACCATCTTAAAAATCCTACATAAAACAATCGATGAAGTTGGTCATGACTAGCACCTACAGTTAACTCCTACCTTATGGGCCTATCGAACATGTACCACATGCCTACAGGTGCAACACCCTTCTCCCTAGTCTATAGATCAGAATTCATCCTTCTCATTGAGATTGAACTCCCATCCTTAAGAATATCATTGCAAAATCTCATTACTAATGAATAATATCAAGTGCCACAGTTGAACGAGCTAGAACTACTAAATGAGTGGCACATGGATGCTTTGAACCATCTATAGGTATATCAAAATTATCTCAAAAGGAGCAATAATAATATAAAGAGTCAATCCTTTCAAGTTGAAGAGCTCATGTTGAAAGAAAATCAAAAGAATGTACCAAATCCAGACTGAAAGGGAAAATTTGAACCCAACTGGTTGGGCCCCTTTTTTGTCACTGCAAATTACAAATCAGGAGCATATTAGCTATCCACACCTGAAGGTGAGCCTCTTCAAGATCCCATCAATAGCTCCCATCTCAAAAAAATTTATGCCTAAGCTTGCAAGGTATAAATCAAAAATACAAAAAAATCAAAAAATACAAAAAATACAAAAATACAAAAAATCAAAAAAGGGATTGAAAACAGTAAAGAAAAAAATCATCCTCTAGTGAAAACCACTTCAATGGCACTTTGGGAAAGTACCTTGGTGAAAACCTGGCAATCATACACCTTGTGTAAATAACGCACTTTCCATCCACCATGGATTCTTTGGCTTGTTCTGTATCACCTTCTATCACTTTCAATCACATTCACCTAACACATTCCATTGATCCTTCCCTTGCCCATCCATTTCTACATCATAGCTTGATCCTTCGTTAGTATCATGCTCCATCCTAGAACTACTTGGCACATTCCTAAGGTCAGTGTTTCTTGCCTATATCAGAGTAGTATGTTGCATCATGATGGAGGCATGTTCTTATACCTGCATTGGATTGAATTCGTGTGTATTCTTGAAATCTTCCTTAAAATCCAAAAAATCCAAAAACATTCATAAAATCCAAAAAATCCAAAAATATTCATAAAACTAGAAAACCCAAAAGCATCAAAAACATATCAAAAATCCCCAAAATGGGTCAAAAATAGAAAAATTCAAAAACAAATTTATCATGTCAAACTATGTCATCTCTAAGCTTGAAAGTAGGAAAGGCTAATCTTTGATCAGTCCTTGATACATTAGGTCTTTCCTTTAGGAGTCTGTCATAATAAACTAACAATCTGCACATGTTCATATCTTAATCGATAAATGATTCTATGTCAATTGAACTATGTGGTCTTTGCATGTATAACATAGGCAAGGCTAATCTTTTACTAGCACTCGAGGCCACTAGCATAGGTCCTTTAGGTTCTTGGTCAAAATCTCAAGAAAACACATGAACATTAGAAAATTTGAAAATTGCCGATATTAACATGGTGATGATTTATAGGTGGCATTGTTGTTCTTGCCACCAAGGTTCAAACCCCATTGGGGTGGTATTGTTGAATGGTTGTATTCCGGTTCATAGCTCCGGTCAAAAGCATTTACCCCTTGAATAAAATAAAAAAAGAAAATTTGAAAATTAAAACATTTGTAAAACATCTTGAAAATCCCAAAATAGTCTCAAAACATTCAAAAAACCAAAAATCATCCATCTCATTTCACCTTCACATGCAATAAACATCCACTCACAATAAATGGTCACCATCTTCCACCTTTGGCAAAACAATTAGAAACAATTATAGAAAATTGAAATTGTGAACTCAAATGTCAGAGTCTTAAGTCTAGGTCAGTAGCTAAACAAGTTAGTCAACTCTTGGTGTTAACAACCATCATCCCATTACTCTCAAAATCATTTGATAACATGTCCTAGGATGGATCCTTCCTACAATGGACATCAACATCAGGATCTTGATTTTTATTTGCTATCTTGACTAATTCTCTTGTGTGTTGATCATGTTGGCATGAGGTTATTAGACAAACTAAGGCCCTAGAGGTTTTGAAGTCTTGTAAACTCAAGTAAAATGGATCCACTAAGAAGATTGAAAGACATATCCAACAGAGTAAGATTTCCAAGAAGAAAAAGTTGTTGAGGAACATGACCAATAAGTAGGTTTCCCTGTATAGATAACTTAACCATTGCAATGCAATCTCCAACCTACTTAGGAATACTACCAACCAAATAATTGCATGAAAGATCTAAAACCTCATAATGTTGTAAATACATACTGGTAGGCAAAGCTATTTTTTGAATCCACCACAAATTTCAATTCGAATGGTGCCACCAAGCTTATTGTTTGAAAGGACAAGGTTATCTAGCATTCCCAAAATAAAGCACTGAGTCGTTACATCCAAACTATATCATCTATGAGTTTAAACATAGGAAAGGCCATCATTGATGAGCCCTTGAGACACAAAAACACAAAAACATTAGAAAATTGGAAAATCAAATATTTATAAAACATTTCAAAAAGCTCAAATAACAGCCTCAAAAAAATTCAAAATACCAAAAACATTAAAAAAAACGTAAAATCATCCATCCCATTTTTCTTTCACCCGCAATAAACATCCACTCACAATAAATCAATCATCACCTTCATCCTTTGGAAAACAAACAAAACAACCACAACAATCAACAAAAGCAAACTTCAAACTTATGCAAAATCAAAGTGAAACAACAAAACTTTAAAATGCAAAGTCAAGCTCTTCATATTTTTTTAAAAACATGTCAATCAACCTTATATCAATGAATTTTCAAACGACTATCAACTTGCCACCATCACTAGCACATGTCCTAGGATTCATCAGCTACCAATGGGCATTATCTTTGGCAATCACATTGGATCTTATCCTAAAGTAACCCACATCCCTTTGGCTAGGTGTGAATAACATTGACTTGTTTTGTTTGCTTGATCTTTCTTTTCATTTATCTTATTACACTCATTCAAT
>VDFB02380824.1:0-14072 GCA_007258455.2 Sequoia sempervirens
CTTCATGCTTTCGGGAAAATATTCTTCACAACCGTTGATCGATCGATCCCGACTCCCTCGAGTTGAGACAGAATAACTGGGGACTTCAATTCTGGGTCTTTTTCCGATCTTTGAAATGGCCCTTATCAACCGCATCTGATCTTGATCGATCAATTCTTCTTCCTCTTCTACATCTGAATCTTCCACCTCGTCTTCATCCTCGCTTTCTCCTCTCCTTCTCGGGTTTAACCCTCTTCTCATTTGTTCTTGCAATGCATTAATTTGTCTCTGGAGGGCTCTGAAACCCTTGGCTGCCAATGGATCTCTTCCATCAGCATTTCTACCACCTCGGCCACCTCTGGCACCACCACACCTACCAGGCATCACTCTTGGAGGCATCTTGAAGATATTGAACCCACAACCACGGTCCTGGTGCAAACTGCCTCATGATTGGCGATCTGTTCACACGCTCAAGAAAACCCGCTCTGATACCACCCGACGAGGGAGCAAACCCGAGACACAGAAATACACTCACAAAAGAGAGAATAATATTTTATTCATAAGAATTGAACTTCTTACATGCAGAGGATCTCAAATCCCCAAGCTCTGTATTACATGCAAATTACTAACTTACAGAAAATTACCCAGATCCCCTTTCACAGCATGCGAACTTCTTTCCCCAAAAAGTTACCCAAAAATAAAAAACAAGCCCCTAAATAGGCCCATTTCGGTTTGGAACCAAAAACAACCTTCGAGATAAGATTTTTGACGGTTTGGCGCCAAAATTACAATTTGAAATTCAAGTTAAATTCATAGTTGAAAATTAGCACATTTCTAAAATATGCACCAACTTCCGGCAACCATAACTTTTAATCCGACTGTCGGATCTTTAATGATAATACCTTTTCAGAAAGCTCTCAAAAAGATGATTTTCCACAAAGCAGGCCTTTGGCAGACTACTTTGGCGTTTTCGCAAATTTTCAGGCCCATCCGGGATCGTTTGGTGCCTCAAACTGAGCTCGGAAGGTTTTTCAGGGCAAAAAGCAGAAATTGGAACTTGAATAACTTTCAAGTCATGAATGATCTTGACTTGATTCTTCAACAAGATCGCAGTATTTTTCCATCCCGAACCTTCCCATAAATTTCGCCTTTCCCACGACTTCAAATGCAAACCTCACAAAATAGTGAAGTGAGCGTAAAAAGTGTAAAAGCGCTCGAAAGTTGGAAACTCTTATTCGATGAAAAGGGTATCCAGAAATACAAAAACATCTACAAAAAGAAAACAACAGGAACAAAAATGGAAATCATCTTTTGGGTGATGCAAGATTGCCCTCACACCACTGGATGCTCCTGCATCACATTAAATTTGTATAAAATCTTTCTCTATAAAATTGCTATATTAGAAAGCAAAATTTAAATAATATTATTCAAAATTATCATCCGTTCATCTTCAAAAGTAAATTTTTATATCGAATTTGTATAAAATATTATAAAGATGTTTAACATAATTTTATTGTAATTGAATTCATTTCACATACAAAATCGAATCAATTGTGTTTTCCATTTGTTCAGAATCAACAATGAATTCCTCTCTTTAATGAAGGGTGGTGTCATAGCCCCTCGATACCTTGTTAATTTGGACTAGGGGTGGAACTTCAGACTTTAATGTGCCAACATAAATAATTATGTGTGTGTGTGAGTGTGTGTTAAATAGGAACCTTGATGTTATTATTAATGATGTGATTATCAATCCTATTATGTTATTTTAATCTAATGCATTGAATGTTTGGATTAATGCAGACTAACGATTTGGTTGTTGTACTTGTGTAAGGTTTGTCGTTGGATGTAGGTACCAGGGGTGGAAAGTGAGGTGGATTATGTTATTTTGTTGGTTGAGAGATAGACAATTCATATGTCATTCTATTGTTGACCTTGTCTATAGATTCCAATAGCCTGAGGTTCATCCAACCTAGGATTTTTATATATATTTTTTCTAGAACTACTTGACTCGTCTAGGTAGAGCCATTAAAACCACTTAAATATTTTGATTAAGGTCTATGATTGAACAAATTAAAAAAAAAATGAATTGAGGACAAGTAAACTAGCGCTTGCACCTCAATGAGGTGCAATGTATACATTGATAGCAGGATATATTCTGGCAATATATTGAAGGGCAGGGTAAAAAATCGCAAGAACATGTAAACTATTTTTCTTAAGATTAACTGATTGGATGCGAGAAGATTTGAATATGAAAAAATGAAACTTTATTTAAATTGGTATGCTATGCTAAATGGTTTCACAACATAATATTTTTTGTACAATGAAAGAAGACCTGTAACTTAAAAGGTCAATTGGATTAAGTACAGTTGTTAATGATATACCTTGTGACCGAATGTAACATAATGGAAAACTACATGTTGCGGGAAAATATTTTTTATAATAAAAAAATTATTTTATGACACATGAAAATCAGTAACTCGAGATTGGTTATGTATAATACAATTGTTAGTGGTTGACAATGAGGTTCTATGATATATGCCATGTGTCTTCAAGACCTACAAACAAAAGCAATGGAATGGTTAGCAAAAATCCCAACAAATTTTTTTTAGGCTTTGTTAGTTAGGCAAATACCAATTATTTAATTTATAACCCCACAATGACGAGGCACTAAATCACACATGATTAACATCAAGGAATAATCATCTCCCCTTGTTAAGTATTAATAAACCTTCAGTTACAATTCATTAGGTTTGGATTTTATTTTTACGCCTACACTATATCATTTTCCAAAATATAATTCCTTCAGATAGATTTCAAAATTTGTTTCTTCTTTTAAGTTTTCTAGGCCTATTGTTGTCTGCTATGCATGTAAACTACAACCATGCAGTATGTTAAAGACATAATAATGTGTACAAAAAATTGCCAAACATGCACAAGTGAATTTTGGGCAATAGCAAACGAAAGATAGAAGGTTGTATCTCCATACAAAATGTTTCTTTCATGAAGAAAATTACAAATATAAATCATAGTTTATCAATCCTATGTACACAATATATTTCTGGGAGTTGCAGAGAGATTTTCTCTTGAATACAGGGGTACAAAATAAATTTTTGCTTTATCTAATCTCTCATATCTCTCATAACAGTGTGCTTTTTTCCTAGGTTGAATGTTGATTTTCTTTGGGCAGCTGCATATTGAAAAACGCCATGATTAGTGTTACATAAAAAGATAAAAAGATTCTCCAATATTGACATTCCAATTTTTGGTGCTTCATGATGAATATCAATTAACACATTCAACTACCATGTGTCACACATCTTATCAACTGCTGAAATATCAATTTTGGAGGCAATACTCTTTGCAACTGTACCAACTGCAGTAAAAACAATAACAAGACTTAACTAAATAAAATGACATACTCTGGATAATTAGCAATGGTTATTTCAATGTTGACTACCTAGGGCACTGCAAGTATCTAAAAATAGATGGCCATCATCAGCTAATACAAGACTAAAAACCCTGTTGCTTTTATTACTTAGGAAAGAATATAATACATTCAAGACAATTGGAAATGGTGATTTCAATGTTGAGTACCCACCCAAAAAGGAATTCAAGTTATAGTTCATTGCTTGTTTTTAACTTTTTTAAATTACATACACTTTAAAATTATAGTGATCCCATTGGAGGGGAACTTTGGGATTCTTTTATAGCAAATGTGGATTTCAGATTAGACACAAATTCTTGGAACTTTCCATATGCACTCATTACCAAATATTTTGGTAGGAAATCAAACAAATATAGGGTGCTCTTGAAATTAAATCGTATGAGTGGGTGCTTCAAATTTTTAGTACAACTGAAAAAGTTTTTACAAGTTTCCATTTACACCTGTTGTTTAGTATTTAGTAAAAGTAATCTATAAATTTAGGATACATGCAAGCTTCCATTTGGAACTAAATCTCATAAGTCTATGCCAAAAGCTTTCAGAACAACTCAACTACAACTTTTTGTGGGTTTTCATCTCAATTGTAGGAAAATTCAGTCTAGATGTTTGCTCTCTTCATAAAATAGTGCATTGGACCATTTCCTTGCCATCTACTTGATAGCAATGTGATGCATTCACTACGCATATAGAGGACAACTGCCTAAAATATGAAACCATCTCCAGATTAGAGCAACCCAATCCATCAAGAAGTTTTGAGATTCTTGAATAGAATGATATATCCAACATCTTCACATGACTCAACTAACTGAATAATTGTAGTTGATTTTAGTTGAAATTTTCAAAAAATAAAAAACTGGGGTGCCTATTTGGAACACTAAAAGAAGTTTTGGTATGACACCATTAGGATGTTATAGAACTGATTTTCCTAGTGCATGCTTTACAGTGACAGAAGACTCGAATCAGAACAACTATTGATGCATTGGATATAACAAAATCGAAAGATGGAGAGATAAAGTGATTAAGGCTGAGCACATGAATTAAAAGGTTGTGTCAAAGCTTTTTAAAGGGAAAAAAAATCTGCATACAAAATTCCAATAAGATAAAATGGTCAATGAACTCAGGCTAACGTAACACAATTATGTCAAATATAGCATTCAGTTGTTTGGCTAACTATACAAGATTTGTATGAATATTGTAGTATATGTATTATGCAGCTATTTATTTTCAATTTCCATGCTGATATTTAATGGTTATTGAGTATACCAAATTTGTAAGAAAATTAGCTTACAAGTTCAATGATCATTGCTAGAGTTTTGGCCAGCAACATCCATGCTTTTACTTTTATTTGTTTTTAAATTTTAGATGTTTTTATTTAGGGCACAAGCTTTAAATGAGGTTGTTTTATTTTAAGTGACTATAGTACCCACAACTACAATTTGTAAAATAATATTTTTTTAATTTATTAATTCTGAGCAGTTGGGATACTCTAGAATATTTTTAGAACAATTTTTGTGATTAAAAAACTAAAAATAAGCCCCTAGTATATCAAATTTGTGGGTTATTTCTTACCCTTGGCATCAATATTTTTGTAGTTAGATTGGCAAGAGTTCCCAAAGTTAGTGTCACAGATTATATATGCAAGCTGTGCAATAGAGGAAACTGCCAATTATTTTTGTGGAGATGTCCTCTGCCAAGACCTTCTAGTTTTATTTCATGCTCAATTTAATTACTATTCTAATGACTTCTCCTGGCAAGGACTTCTCCTTGAAGACAACTAAATGTGTACAAAAATTCGTAATTGTTTATAGCATATGTTACTGCTGAGTGATATTGGATCTCTAAGGAAAGCAAGATGCAAGACTTTTCACAAGCATCCCTCATTTCTAGTTTGGGAGAATTGAGAATTTACAAATAGAAATTTCCTTTGCTTACTAAATTTAAAAGCAATTTTCTTCATAAGATGTTGATTCATTACCTCTTGGAACACAAGCTCAGATGTTAGCCCTTTTGGCCTTCTTAGGGGAAGATTTCCCTTGTAACCTTTTTACTACATTTACATAATTTCCTGTTCCATGATGCAATATAAGATACATTTCTTAGAAAAAAAGAGCTCTAACCACAAGATGATCTATAGATATGCTCCAAAAATTCCAAATTTTGCAGTCTAAATTTATCACGTTTTATGGACATAAAATTTGAGCAGTAGCCATTTCCATGTGACTCTGCCCTACACTTTTTTAAACAGTATGGAAAGCGATGCTAAAAGACATTTGCACTTCCAATGAAATATGATTTTCTTATTTGGATAAATTTAAATGTATTTTTCTCCATACTATTTCTTATAAATCATATCACAATTCTAAAACCTTCATAGATATTTCATTTCCCGTTGCTCCGTTAGTTTTTCAAACATGTCATTTATTTAGAAGAACAAATTCAAGGAGCTTAAAATTTTGAGAAAATTTGCAAAACCCTGAATGTCCACAAGAAAAATGTGTTTCCCCATTGTGAAATGTCTTATTAAAGCAAGTGATTGACAAGAATCTCTCACACATACATAAACCAAAACAAATGCTATTCAGCCATAGAATTCAAACAATTTTACTATACAAGAGGCAGAGCTCACACAAAGCTTTTTGCTTTGGTGAAAGCCTCATGGGGTGCACCCTGGCTGAGGCCCTGATATAGTCCCAAATGCCTTTAATGGATATGATCATGGCATACTCTGAAGGATATCACAATATTATAGTGGAGGAAGAATCGTTAATTTTTATTATTATTACTTTTTATTGTTCCAGGGTATATGGCCTCTTTCCATATGGTCCTCATTATTGTTTTTGAATGTTTTTTTTTCTTTCCTAGGGCAGTTCCCATCTAGCTTTTGTGGTTGTTTGCTGACCTTTTCTTCATGGCCAAGAAGAGTTTTGGATTTTCAAGGGATCTTGTCTACCCAAGAAGGGTTTTTGATCACAGGTTAAAATATATATTTAACTATTTTAGTGTGGCCAAGCTGAAAGTGATCAATTCCATCCTGGGCAGTGATAGCATAGAGGATAATGACCACCTTCATTTGTGTGCATCAGTCTTGGATCATATTGAAGTTGAATTGGTAGAAGTTGTCAACGCAATAGATGTAAGGGCTATCTTGATGGAATTTTTAGGGAGGTCATGATGTTGGAGTGCTCTAAGTTCCACTCGAAAGAAAATCCTCCCCCATTGGTGCTTTCTACGAAAAGCATGTATGTGCAGGGCTTCTACACTATGAAAGCAGAATCGCTGGATTTAATCTTGGATGTCAGAAACCTACAATGGCTCCTTATGTTAGTTGTTTGATCTGGCAACCATTAGTTGCTTATGTAGTGTGTTTTTATTTTGAGGAGTAGGGTAAGGACATCCTTCGAATCATGAAAGCTGGAGGAAATTTTGTCAGGCGTTGTAGTTGCAATAGCCTTCGTTGACATGCATGCAGAATGCGGAAGCATAGACAAGGCGTGTGAACTGTTTGACAGAATGCCTCAAAGAAATGTGATCTTAGGGACGGAGATGATTGCAAGATATGAATGAAGTGTATTTGTTGAAAAGGCTTTAGAAATTTTTGATTAGATGCATTTGAAGGTGTAAGGCCAAATACCAACACATTTGCTAGCGTCCTTCCTATGCCAACATGGGTGCTTTGGAGTAGAGTATGTGCACCCGTTAGAGCATGAGTAGAAATGCACGCAAAATGTGGAGGCTTAGACAAGGCACATGAACTGATGAAAAATGACAGCACCAAATGAAAAAGAAATTTCTAAAACCATGGCTAGTGTCTTACCTCAAGATTGTGCCTCCAAATCATAATGTTTGTCAACATGCCTGACAATTGAATGGAACTCATACAACTTCCCAGTCAATGAGACAATGATGAGGCCAATTCCAGATTTACAGAGCACAGAAAGTCCCATTTTGGCAGACGTAGGGAGGATGAGCCATGTGGCTTTGGAATCTCACTTACTCCTCTCAATCACCTTCGCTTCAGAGGTTTTTTAAAACCATGTTTTAATTCTCCCTTTCCCTGGCCATTCTCAGCCTTGCTTCCATATTTCACATTCCCCACCTTTCTTAATCATTCCCTCTCCATTATCTACTCACATCCTGAGGAAATAATGTCCATTTCAACTGCCCTCGAATGTGCCTTTATGGAGGTTGTAGGTTCATCTTTCTCTACACACCTATCATTTCCACATCCTGTAGTCTTCTCATGCTGAAGAATAGGTGGCCATACCTTGACGTGAAAAATGGCATGGGTACCATGCCTTATTAAATGCGTGCTCTCCCCATCCAACTTGTGGTTGCTTTGAATGTGTAGGGAACACTGTTCATTTTTTGGCATCAGACAATTTTCTCGGTGTCAGACATCACACAAATCCGGTGGATTTCCCACATAGAATAGCCTATCGACTAATAATAAATAATAAATAATAAACCATAAATTTAGTAACCGCAAAATATTAAATAAAATAAAATAAAACAATTTAAAGAAAAAAAAAAACAAACACTCACCATGAATATTAAATAAAATAAAATAGATGGCAGTTAAAAAAAAAGAGAGAGACAAGGCAATGAATCCCATGACTATATAATGTTAAGGTGAATAAAAATAAAAATAAATCATAAAATTTGAAATGTCACTTCCAAGGGGTGTATAAACCAAGACTCCCATTAATCTAAAATGAAAATTAGAAATAGAGTCCATAGTCAAGAAAATATGGAAGGAAAGAGAAGGACACAGTAAAAGGAAGGAAATTCTTTCATGAGAGAAGGAGGCTAAGACAGTAGAGAAATCTCGACCAAGGAGGAAGAAGCTTGGTGAAGAGGAGGACAACAAAAGCATTAAGAGGCCTGGAAACCCCTGCAACAGTCACCAATGGCAGGAAAGAACTTTGACCAACATGCCATGGAGAAACTCGTCCCTCTTTCCTTAAATCAACTGGAAAAGATCTCATTTTGGAAGAGAAAAGAAAGAAGAAGAGTGTGTTTGTTTCAAGGGACTGGATGAGTTTTGAAGAGGAGACCATAGTTTGGCAGCTAGGGCATTCCATTTTTCTACTCCAGATCTCACCATCTCAAGTTTGAAATCCTTCTATTATGCAATACCATTCTATGATACAGCCTTTGTGAAATTTTATTTTGGATTTGGAATCTTGATGTAAAGTTCTTGCAATAATTTATTTTGAGAGCTCACCACATGCTCAAGAGCTGAGAGCTGTATTTTTACTTTATAAAATTTAAGCAAGTGTAAAAGAAATAACTTAAGAACCTAAGAAATTAGAAAAATAAACTCCACACCAGCTATAGGATGGGGTGCTTGAATAGGGAATCTCTTCTTGCCTAATCTAAACAAAAAAATTCATAGGAAAGATGAGGGTACAGTATTTTGATTTGAGTAGAGAGTTGAGAACCATCACATCACATAGTTGCCTGAATCCATTAAAATACCACTTTCAAATTAGTTTTAATAGTTTTATTTTTATTAAGTAAGTTGGCTGGTTAAAAAAGAAAAAAATGATGCAAATGCATTAAAATGCCTCTTCCAACATAGTTTTAATGGTCTAGTTTTTAGCAAGTAAGTTAGCTGGTAAAAAAAATGAAGCAAATGCATTAAAATGCCTCTTTCAGCATAGTTTTATTGGTTTGGTTTTTAGCAAGTAAGTTAGCTGGTAAAAAAATGAAGCAAATGCATTAAAATACCTCTTTCAACATAGTTTTAATGGTCTAGTTTTTAGCAAGTTTAAGTTAGCTGGTAAAAAAAATGAAGCAAATGCATTGAAATGCCTCTTTCAGCATTGTTTTAATGGTCTGGCATTTAGCAAGTATTTAGTGGTAAAAAAATGAAGCAAATGCATTAAAATACCTCTTTCAGCATAGTTTTAATGGTCTCATATTTAGAAAGTAAGTTAGTTGGTCAAAAATGAAGCAAATGCATTAAAATACCTCTTTCAGTATAGTTTTAATGGTTTGGTTTTTAGCAAGAAAGTTAGTTGGTAAAAAATGAAGCAAATGCATTAAAATACCTCTTTCAGCATAGTTTTAGTGTTCTAGTTTTTAGCAAGTAAGTTAGCTGGTCAAAAATTATGCAAATGCATTAAAATACCTCTTCCAACGTATTCTTAATGGTCTGATTTTTTATTAGTAAGCTAGCAGGTCAAATCTGATGCAAATGAGTAAGATATCTCCTTTAGTTGTTGCCATAATGGTCTGATGTTACTTTAGAAGTGGAACTGGGTAAGTCTGATACAAGAAAAATTTAAGATAACTCCCTTAGCTATTGTCTTATTGGACCAATTTTACCTTAGAAATGGTGTGGGTCAAATCTATTACAATTTAAATGAAAATTTGTGGGATGCTAACTCTATGTAATACCTACACATTGTATAATCTCAACCTAAAAGTGTTGGTGGCAAGGTATTCCCTCTTCATAGAGATTTCCCAAATTGAAGCATCAAACAATGTTATTGATAAAAATAACTCTTTCATAACCTTAGGCTAAATCTAAGACAAGGATGTGGTAGAATGCAAGCAACATTTGGTGCAAGTTGAATTGATCTATCACTATCCACAAAATAAATATCCCCTCCATACCTCTCTGCCTTGTTGGCTACTAGGACAACCATCTATATGTGGGTTATTTTTGTTATGAAAAAGCAAATAGGCAGTCATTCTCCTCTAATGGAGTACTTGAACTAATGTAGAATGGAATTACAGTCCCTACAACTTCGTGTTTTGAAAATTATTCTTGAAGGAATTAATAGAATAGGTAACCACCTTAAGCTATCTAGAGATGTAGAGTTACCTCCCCTCCACCATAAAGTGCCTAGGAGTAAGAGGTGCTCTTCTTGAAATATTTGGCCATGCCATGTTGGTTGCAGCTATGATGGGAGACTAGTGATCTTAAGTTGGAACCTACTGAGTTGAGTCAGGAACCTACTTCTTGTCCAAGGATAGGCCTAAGCCAAGGAATAGTACTACTCGAGATGGACGGTAGTCTAGGAGTAGTGCTAGGCTCAAGATGGACAAAAGAATAGGGGTAGTACTATGCCTGAGATGGACGATAGTCTAGGGGCAGTGCTAAGCTTGAGATGGACGATGGTCTAGGGGAGGCACTAGGCTCAACATGGACAATAGTCTAGGGGCAGCAATATGCTCGAAATGGACAAGAGTCTAGAAGCAGTAGTAGCTCGAGATGGCCATTAGTCTAGGGGCCTTCCATGGCAACGATGGCTACTCTTGGTTGCTTAGCCTATAGGACATCAGGAAGGAAAATTCCCTAGCAAGATCAAGTAGGTAGAATGAACTCCCTATGTAATCCCTATAGCCATTAAGGGATCCTTAAGCTACCATAGTTAGGTGTACCATGGAAAGAGGGTCACTAGGAAGAAAATTTGCACATAGTTTAGGGGATTGAATGGCACACTATCTCTCTCTCACCATAGGCTACATAATCCACTTGGAGGGGTGGATAGGGTTTGAATCCACATTGGTTGGGATCAGTTTGCACTCCACCACAAGCAGAGTAAGCAAGGATGTGGATATAACTCAAACTCAATCATGAAGGTATGTACAAGCTAGTTAGTAGCTTCCTTATGGATTAATGCAACAATTCATACTAGTAGGTTTATGTAACTGATATGATATTATAATGATTAAGCTAATCGCCATTATTGTTTATATGATTCTAACCTTCTATGTGATCCTTCTTGGATGATGAAGAAAAAAAAAATTTTATGTAGATTTTCTCCTCCTTGTTGGGGCAATTTTTACATTGGTATTAGAGCTTAGATCTCGACACTAGGACCTAGGTGCTCTCTCTCTCTCTTTTGTGGTACTAATATGACTTTGATAATGAAATTCATGAGTCAAGGGAAGCAAGGAAAGGGGAAGAAGAAGGCTTCGAGAAAACATCCCAACAAAATAACCTAGAAGGATCCAAGACCACTATTACTACATGGCCAAAAATTGAAACAGAAACCATGTTTGACACATAGCCATTGGTAGAGACTATTAAGCAACTGAAAATCTAGAAGGGAAAGAAAATGGCCAAACCAGACGAAAGTTGTGAACCACCAAAGGGATGCGTACAACCGAAGCCAAAAACCAAACCCTCTGCTATTAGGGACTTCCCTTTCGGTTGTGGATGCAATGCTCCAATGCTCTCTAAGGAAGCAATTGCTTAATACAACCGTGTCCATGCTAATATGTCTGTAACTATGGGGACCTCCGATGAGGAAGAATCTAAAGAGGAGGAGGCACCTACTCTATCACTGAAACTATGTAAAAGATGATGAACTAGTACTAAATAAACATCGTCTTATTTTTTTTATTTTTTTATTTTGTAAAAGTTTCCAACTATTAATGATATATATATATAGACTTATATATGCTTAAATCAAGGTGTTATGGTGAATGAGAATGGAATATTTAATGTTGTGAATCTTATGTTGCTAATGAATTTCTTCTTGATTCTAAATATGATCTAAGACCATATTTAAAACAAAATAATGATGACATTTAAATAACACTCATTTTTCCCTTTCAAAACCTATCTGAATCAATGAAGAGAACTTTGAGGAGGGGAGCAAGCCCTAGCCTTGCCAAAATGTTGTGTGCAAGTAGGGGTGCGTCGTCTCCACCTCCTACCATACCTAAAGAGTTGTAGGCTGAATTAAATGCACTTCATGCAAAAATAGCATCACAGGAGTAGTAAATTGAGGAACTAACGAGGCAAAAGGAGCAAGGCACTAACCACAACACTAGCATTGGAACTGAAGATTTAGATAGAGAGCACAGTAGGAATACAAGTCAAGAACATGAGAGTAGCTCCATAATTCCCACCTATAGTCACTCTCAATCAGAGTCACAACGAGGAGTGGGAAAGGACCCACTAATTCGATAATTGAAGAAAGTGCAAGCCCCTAAGTTTTATGGGACTGGGACTGGGGATACTACTGAAGCATGGCTCATTGGAATGAATAAGTATTTTGGGTTGATAGAATTAAGTTCCAACACTAAGGCTCGGATTTCCATTTATCACCTGGAAGGAGAAGCCTTGATATGGTGGGAACATTTGGTGGAAATCAAGAACTATGATATCAGTCAACTAACTTGGGACAAGTTCACCAAGCGGTTTCACAATAAGTACCTTTCTGCTCATAATAGAGACCAAAAGATGACCGAATTCCATTCACTATGCCAAGGGGGAATGCTAATAGTTGAGTATAAGTCCAAATTCATGAGATTACTCAATCATGTGCCTTATATAAAGGAAGAAGAGGATCGGGTGAACAAGTTTATTTTGGGATTGAATAAGAATATTATGTATGCAACCAAGCTCACTCGACCTAAAAGCTTAAACCAGGAAGTGGAGGTAGCTTTGGTTGCTGAAGAAAAGTATAAGAGCAAGCGGGAACGCAAACAAAAGCCATATTCCTCCAACCACGTCGATAACAAATAGAGGGCTAATCAAGAAGTTAAAGCTAAAGGGAAGGCTTCTCGACAGACTAAGAGGGGCCAAAATTATAAGGAAAATCATGGGTCAGAAGGTCAAAGGGATAAGGGAGACAAAAGGAAAAAATCATTCAGGCATGAGGCACAACATGATTCTAAGAGAAGCAGGGAAGAGGGAAAGGGACCAACAAGTGGATGTTGGACATGTGGAGATGACCATTATATGAGCGAGTGTCCCAAGAATCCAAACAAAACCACCAAACCCACTGCCATAATTCATCCAGCCGTGGATAATCGTCAAGAAAATTAGCAAGCTGCATTGATAGAACTTCAAGGTACACTACTCAACCAACCCATTTTGATTCGGGTAGACTTAGGAGCCACAGATAGTTTTATTTCCTCCCATGCTATTCAAAAATGTAAAATTGATCATAAGAGTCTTAGTAGAGAGGAGATGGAGGTTGAGTTTTGGTCGGGTAAGACACAAAAGATTAAATCTTGCCTGCAATGAGCTGAAATTGACCTAGGGATTATCAAGACCAAGGTGGATTTATGGGTCACTCCGTTAGGGTCTTATGATTTAATCCTTGGGATGGATTGGTTCCAAAAGCACCAAGCCAAGTTGGATTGCTACAACAAGAAGATTGAATGTCTAGATGACCAAGGGAGGTTAGTGGTTCTTCAGGGGATTAGGAGACATGTGGTGGTAAGAATGATCTATGCCATGCAAGTGAAAAGGGTAGTGAGAAAGGGGAGTAAAATCTATCTAGTAAAGGTAGAAGAGGGTAATGATGATCCCACACCTAGCATTGAAGACCACCCCATTCTCCAAGAGTACCGTGATGTCTTCTCTAAAAATTGCTAGGATTAGCTCTTAAGCGATGAATGGACTTCATAATAGACCTAGTTCCAGGGGTCGAGCCTATCTCAAAAGCCCCCTATAGAATGAACACTGCTGAATTACAAGAACTTAAGATGCAATTGCAAGATCTAATGGAGAAAGGCTTGATACGACCTAGTGTGTCTCCTTGGGAAGCTCCAGTGTTGTTCACTAAGAAGAAGGATGAAACACTGAGGTTGTGCATCGATTACTGAATGTTGAACAAGGTAACCATTCAAAATAGATATGCCCTGCCCAGAATTGATGACTTGTTTGATCAAATGAAGG
>VDFB02380825.1:0-25970 GCA_007258455.2 Sequoia sempervirens
GATATCCCATGTGACATTACGATGACACTTCTCTTAAGATAGCATTATGTTTGTATTCGTGATGTGTTCATGTATTTAGAATCTGGAAGCATTGTTACCTTTATGTCATGTGATGACATGTTCATATCCTTTCCCAGTTGAGTCATGTTGTCTATGTATAGAGGTTGTTGGTCATGCCCTAAAATCCTTGTTACTATCTCCTAGCACAGGGGGTGAGCCTTCAGGTATCACATGGTTGGGTGGAATGTGCACCATACTCTGTTGTGTTCGCATTTTATTATGTGGACGAGACTTTCGTGTTGGAGAGCTCATGGGATTCCAATTGCTACCTTGGTTTCATTTATGCTAGTGCTTGTATTTTATTTACCCCTCACTTTCATTGAGGTGGAAATTGTAATAAACAATCATGTCATTGATTTACCTCATTCTGGGAATGAGAGATGTAATTGTAATAATATAACTTTTGTCCTTAGTAACCATGAAGGATCTCATGGTCTTAATGGAAATCTCATGTATGGAATGTATGTACTTTACTTAGATTAAGTGAATGTTGTTATGTTTCATTTCATGCATGTTGTTTTAAATTGCAAATTAGTTAATCTTTGTCTTGTGACCTTAGGTGATTGTTGGATTTGTGTTGTTATCATGCATGTATTTGTTTTGTTTTAAAAAAAAAATTGTAGTGAAATTGTGGTAGTTTGCAACTTCCCCTAGGGTTGCGTGGCGGGGCATTACACATGGTATCAGAGCCTAGGTTTAAACACTGGGTACTCTGGGATTATGATGAGCCCATTAAGCTTTTAGGTGTGTGGATTTTATTTGTGTGTTGTGCTTAATGCCTTTTTGTGTCTGTATAGGATAATGCCTCCCAGGCGTGGAAGAGGAGGGGGTCGTAGACGTAGTCGATTAGGCGGTCGCATTGAGGAACAGCAAGACCCACCTGCACATGTTCCACTTGTTTCTGACCATGAGGAGCAACAGGCTTCTCAGAATATTCAAGGAGATGGCAATCAAAATCCGGATCCACCCAGGATCGAAGACGCTCAGTTGCGTCAGTTGTTAGAGGAGACCCTTGCCCGCCTTGGGCCTAGGCAGGAGGTAGAGCCAGTGGTGGTTAGAGAGAGAGAGGTACTAGTTCACTCTAATTCAGAGGTAGCAGCCCATATGAGGGATTTGCTTAAAGCAGGACCACCCACTTTCGATGGATCAGGCAGTGGTTTGGAGGCAGAGACATGGCTCATTGACTTGACTAGGTGCTTTGCTATGCACCCATATGGGAGCAACACTCGAGCTAGGTGCGCTATCATGCACCTGAGGGGATTTGCCTCCACTTGGTGGAGATTAGAAGAGCAGAAGCTCCATCTGGATATTGGTACAGTTTCTTGGGAGTTGTTCCTAGAGCAGTTTCAGGCTAGATTCCTTTCCGATCTTTGGAGGCAGCGTCGAGGGGATGAGTTCCACACCCTTCGACAGATGACTATGTCAGTAGAGATGTATGAGCGTCATTTCTACGAGCTCAAATAGTATGCAGGCATAGGTGATGACGAGGGCATGTTGGTACAGCATTTTCTCAGGGGCTTAAACGCCCGTATCAGTGGTGGAGTGCGGGTTTTCGAACCCAGGACCATGGAGGTGGCGGTCGATAAGGCCAGGCTCATTGAGGAGAACCTGGCGATGGCCTTAGGTGGTCATGTAGGAGTGCAGGTGGGCAGTGGTTCAATAGCTGGGACTAGTGCTCGAGGGGGTCAGTCTCAAGGAGGTGCACCTTCTAGAGCTCAGCAGGGTCCGTCTCAGGGTGGTCAGTAGCAGCAGGGTTCCCAGGGGAAACAGAAGGGTTTCCTGCAGAGGCAGGGGGACAGGAGTTGGATGCGCATGAGACGCTTCAACTCTGAGCAGCCAGCGTAGAGTTCTCATTCTTCTTTCAGGAGTAGTGCGCAACAGTCTAGCGCACCACCTGCAGGCAGGGGCTTCGGCAGAGGCACTGGATGTTTTGCATGTGGCCAACAGGGTCACATAGCGAGGATGTGTCCCAATAAGGGCGCATCGGGTTATTCTCAGGGACCAGCGGCATCAGAGCTGACTGTAGGAGATGCAGGCCATGGGCATCGAGTATTCGCAGCGGTTGACAACCGCCAGGCAGAGCACCAGGGTACAATCGTTGAGGCTTATGGTATGTTGGGGGGTAACCCCGTTTCTATTCTATTTGATTCTGGAGCATCTGATTCCTTTGTTTCTTCATCGGTCGTGGCGCGATGTAGACTGGATGCGGTAAAGCAAGTCGTTAGGTGGCAAGTAGAGTTAGCTTCAGGTGCAAAAGTTGCATCCCTTTCCCTTGTGCAGGAGTGTAGGTTAGAGGTTGGACCTCTCCAGACTACCTTGGACCTTCATGTTATTCCATTGGGTTCTTATGACGTTGTCATAGGAATGGATTGGCTAGAGGCTCATAGTGCAGTCATTGATTGTTGACGTAAGTCGATTAGATGCATTGGGACATCTGGTCGAGAGATAGAGGTAGTGGGGGTTCAGAGGCTGATCTCCTTGAGGATCATCTCAGCTATGCAGTTGAGAAGGTGTTTGTGATAGGGTTGCCAATTGTTCGCTGTTACTGTGGATGATTTGAGTCTAAGAGGTGGAGAAGGGAAGGCTTCTCTTGATAGTCACCCCATCCTTTAGGAGTTTTCTGATGTCTTTCCAGACGAGATTCCAGGGATGCCTCCTCAGAGGGACATTGACTTCAAGATAGACTTGGTACCTGGCTCAGAGCCCATTTCACGAGCTCCCTATCGCATGACTACCCAGGAGCTGAAAGAGCTTCGGTTGCAGCTTGAGGAATTGCTAGAGAAGGGTTTTATTCGCCCTAGTGTTTCTCCATGGGGAGCACCTGTCATCTTCGTAAAGAAGGACGGTTCACTTCGGTTATGCATTGATTACCGACAGTTGAACAAAGTGACCATCAGAAATCGGTATCCTCTTCCTAGGATTGACGATCTATTCGATCAAATCAAGGGTGCTACCATCTTTTCGAACATTGATCTCAAGTCAGGATATCATCAACTTCAAATTTTTGAGTCAGATATTCATAAGACCGCGTTCTGAATGCGGTATGGTCACTATGAGTTCACGGTTGTGCCATTTGGTTTGACGAATGCACCCTCAGTGTTCATGAGTCTTATGAATGGGGTATTTTCGTACATACCTTGACAGGTTTTTTCTTGTGTTCCTAGATGATATTTTGGTATACTCCAGAATAATGGAGGAACATGAGGAGCACTTGCGACAAGTATTGCAGTGTTTGCGAGATAATCAGCTGTATGCTAACTTGTTGAAGTGTGAATTCTTTAGGATTGAGGTTCAATACCTTGGTCATGTGATCTTTGGAGAGGGAATTTCAGTGGATCCTGCAAAGATCCAAGCGATCTTAGATTGGCCTGCGCCCACGAATGTGGCCGAGATACGTAGCTTCATGGGGCTAGTGGGTTATTACAGACAATTTGTGCAGGACTTTTCGAGGCTAGGACATCCTATCACCTCACTTCAGAGGAAAGGAAAGAGGTTTGAGTGGTCTGAGAAGTGTGAAACCACCTTTCAGTGTCTTAAGGGGAAGTTGACCAGTGCACCTATACTTGCGATACCGGATCCTATTGGGGACTTTGTAGAGTGTACGGATGCGTCCTTGGAGGGATTAGGAGCAGTACTGATGCAGGAGGGTCGTGTCATTGCATATGAGTCGCGGAAGCTCAAGGATCATGAGCTAAACTATCCTACCCATGATCTTGAGTTGGCGGTAGTGGTTCATGCATTGACGAGATGGAGGCACTTTCTTCTTGGTCATAGGTTTGAGCTACATAGTGATCATAGGAGCCTTCAGTATATCTTCACGCAGCCTAACCTTAATGCTAGGCAAAGGCGATGGATGGAGTTTCTCTGTGAATATGACTTCGAGGTGAAGTATATCCAAGGGAAGGAGAATGTGGTTGCAGATGCTCTCAGTAGGTGAAGGCATGAGATATCTGAGTTGACTCTTATTGTTGATTTGCGGAGTCAAATTCTTTCTGCCCTCCCAGCCGGCAGTTGGTATCAGGATGTCAGATCGGTAATAGAGGCAGGAAGGCCCCTTGAGGGTAGATATTCAGGATACTCTCTAGATGCTGACGAGATATTGAGACACATGGGACGCATATACGTTCCCCCATCATGTGAGCTTCGTGCTTTGGTCATGACTGAAGCACATCGTGCACCTTATTCAGCCCATCCAGGGGTAAAGAAGATGTATGCAGATTTGCGTCAGTTATATTTTTGGCCAGGAATGAAGCGAGATATTGCGGATTTTGTGTCGAGATGTCTTGAGTGTCAGCGGGTGAAGGCCGAACACCAACATCCAGCAGGGCTTCTGCAGTCACATTTAGTACCAGAATGGAAATGGGATATAATCTCATTGGATTTCATTGTTGGTTTACCTAACTCTTCGAAACGGCATGATGCTATTATGGTAACAGTGGATAGGTTGACGAAGGTAGCACACTTCTCACCTATGCGCTCTTCCTATACTGCATCATCCATAGCTAGAGTGTTCATGGAGGATATAGTGAGGTTGCATGGCATTCCACGTTGGATTATCTCTGACAAGGATCCAGTGTTCACCTCAGCTCTATGGACGTCATTACAGCATGCGATGGGAACATAGTTGAACTTCAGTTCAGCTTACCACCCAGAGACAGATGGATAGACTGAGAGGGTCAATCAGATCCTCGAAGACATGTTGCGTATGTATGTGATGGACCAACAGACACGATGGGAGGACTATCTCTATTTGGTAGAGTTTGCTTATAATAATGGCTTTCAGAGTTCTATCGGTATGGCTCCATTCCAGGCATTGTATGGGCGACCATGTCGCACTCCTTTGAGTTGGGATCAGCTAGAAGATAGGGTAACTTTGGGCCCTGAGATGTTGCATGATATGGAGCAACAGGTGGATAGGATTAGAGAGCACTTGGTGGCAGCACAGGATAGGCAGAAGAAGTATGCGGATGCGCATAGAGTGGATCGTCAGTTTTCCGTAGGCGATAGAGTCTTCTTGCGTGTGCGTCCACGAAAGAGTCCAATCCGTTATGGAAAGGGCTCTAAGTTGGCACCTCGCTTTGTTGGGCCCTTCGAGATTCTCGAGAAGATTGGTCCTGTTGCTTACCGTCTTGCTTTACTGCCCAGTCTCTCGCGTGTGCACGACGTATTTCATGTATCAGTTCTTCAGCTGTACCATCCAGACATTTCTCATGTCCTTGATTGGAATGCTTTGCAGGTAGAGGACGAGCAGCTGGCTTTGGAGCCTGTGGCCGTGGTGGAGCGCAAAACGCTCGCTCTTCGAGGGCGAGATATTGATCAGGTTAGGATCCAGTGGGATCCTAGGGATGATTCATCATCCACTTGGGAGGATGCAGCTAGGATGAGGGAACTTTATCCCTATTTGTTCGCAGGATTCCAGGAGTAAGCCTGACCCTAGGGGGGAGGATGTAACACCCCTCCATTTTGTTCTTTTGATTGAACAGTGTTCGTTATGTATATTTTGCCTTGTTAGCACGCTGGTTATAAACTTGGTTACTTTTGACCACTAATTGTTAAGTGATGTAAACAGTATGTTTTGATGTGATAGTACTTTAATCAAATGATATTATTATTTCATATTGTGGATTAAATTAGCAAGTATGTGAATTATTGATGCTTATGCTTTGATTATACCATTGATGATTAGAGGCGTCAATTAGCGTTATTGTATTGGTGAAGGGGACGGGATCACATCACTCGCACGCGAGTGCCCTGTGATTCTGCAATTTCCTCTTCACGGTGTGTTTTGATATTTATATATATATGTATGCATGTTTGACACTCGTGTTGTGTGCAGGATGTAGGTACAGGACATTGACTCCACCTGATTTCGCAGATTTGAGCATGTCCCTTGTTCAACGGAAAATGATTGGGAGATAATAACTTGGGTTTCTGTGTCGTGACATCACCCTAGCCATAGTCGGTCGTCGGGTTGTCAGTTGGGATAAGCTATTTGTTGTGTCATCTTGTCTCTCCTTGCTTGCGTGATTTAAATTTTCTAGTGAAATGGTGTTGCTTTATTTAATTTTATTGCCAAAATTCATAAAAGAGTGCTTATTAATTAATTAGTTAATTTAATTCAATTGATAAAATAATCTAATCGTGAATTAGATCTATTGTTGATTAATTAAATTAGTCTAATGGTGTTAGCATTATTAAATGATGAGACAAAATATATATATATATATATATATATATATATATATATATATTTATAGAAGTTGTATTGCATTCCTCATGTAAGAAAATAAAATTAAAAAAAAAAAATGAATTGTTTTAAATGTAATAGTGGATTCAATTTTGTGAAATAAAGTGAATTTAGTTCTCATTGTGGGGTAAATGGAATTTGATTTTAAATGAGTATTATGCATTTGAAAAGGCAAATAAAGTTGTTTTATTAATTTCCAAAAAAAGAAAATATCCAAAAAAATATATATCTAAATTGCAATAACTTTTGGTGGGTGGCTAAATTAGGGGTTTGACATTTTTGGAGAGGGCATAAGGAAAATGCATTCTTTTTTTTAATTATCTTTTTTTGAGAATTTGGTAATTTTGGAGAGCAAGAGGAAACTTGGAAAAAAAATTGGAATTTTGTTGAAGAAGGATTGGAAAAGATTGGTGGAGGAGAAGTTTGGAAGGAGCACAACCTTCATTGAAGGATTCACATAACTTGGAGAAAACAAAAGGTTCCATATTTTTCCCTTCTTCATGCAATTTTATTTCAACAATCTTGTTTGGAAATGGCTCAAATTTAGTTTTGAAAAATTCATACTTTAAATTTTAAACCATGTTGGAATCTCCATTTTGAATAGAAGGGTTTTGCAAAACTTTTTGAGAAAACAATATAAACCAGAAATTATACTCACACTATCAATGTGAAATTTGAAACAAATTTGAAGGATTCAAATGGGTTTTATGAAAACTTGGGTTATGGAAAATCTCTATTCATCTTAGGTGAAATTTTGAATTTTCTTTGTGTTAAATTTTGAAGTTTCCATGGGGTTTCATTTTGTTTCTCAGAATTTGTGTGTTGCCCAATCTGGGTATTAAAAAAAATACTTTTACAGTCTTTTTCATGACTGTGTGTATATATATTGGTATATATATGCACATATATGTATATTATTGAAAATATATATATATATATGTGCATATATGGCATATAAAATGCTATAAATTTGTTTTATCAAATTTGACTGGTAAAATAATTTCATGTTTTTTTTTGGGTACCCTGTGTATCCGCGTTTTTTTTTAGAGTGGCATTTTTGGGGATGAAACCCCGTGCGTGGCCTGCGCGGCAACCTCGGCCGCCGCTCCCATGTAGGGAGGCGCTACCAAAGAAGGCAGCACTGGGCCTGCCACGGCAACGTCCCCACGCGGGGAGGGCTGCAGGGAGACCTACGTCTCTGCCGCGTCCTCTGGCGGCGCTTTTCCCTCGGGTTTTTAAAACCCTTTGTTCTTTCGTCTGTTTTTTTTAACATTGTCTTTTTGTTTATTTATATATTTTATATTAAATATAATATATATATTATATTATATTATATTATATATATTATATATATATCATATTTAATATATATATATATATAAACATTGAGAATTTCAATATTTTATTATTTAAATATATATAATTAAAATATTTATTATATATGAGTTATATATATATATATATATATTATATATTATATATATTGAAGTATATTTATATTATATTTTAAATAATAAAATGTTGCAATATGGTTTAATTCTGAAAATTATAATATTAAAGTATATATTTAAGTATTAAATATATATATATATAATGCGTAGTATTAGATATACGTTGAGTATATGCATTTTATATATATATGTGTTTCTTTTTATAAATGAAATGATAATTGAGTATCACCATCCAGTTATTCTTGGCAATGTGTATGGAGTTATTATCTTTATGAGAATTTTTGCATTGTGATTAAATGATTAAGTGTAGATTACGAAAATAATTGCAACACATTAGATCACTCATGTAATTGTACCCGAATTTATTTTATTTAATTTGAGTAATGCACCAATGCGTGAGTGAATCGGATTTACGAAATCCTAAAGTAGTCTACTTTATATTGCTTATAATGCTTCTTCTTGGTGTGGGACAATCTAGTCAGTGTTATGTAAGTCTTCCAGATAGGACTTTATTTTATGTGTTTTGGGTTGTTGTTATATTGGCCAACCCTGGTTTACCTTGGGTAGTGCATTCATTGTGTCCAGTGAAACCCGGATATCTTGGATGGGATAGGTCGACTTCATGTCATGTTTAGGGATTCATTATCCCTAGGTTGCACTTGAGTACCCTTTGGGGGGTGGCATAGTTCCACGTGTTGTCCTAGAGAAGTGGCTTGCATTGAGGGCCGGCACACAAAGTGGTGCCAAGAGATCTCAATGTAAGTTGGTTAATTCAGTGAAAACTTAAACCAATTAACTAGCATAGGTGGTACCAACATTTAAAAAGATTAATTTTGGCTCACTCATGGACGCAAGTGCTTGTATAGGCTTAGGATGAGACGAGAAGGCCTGGAATGGCAAGATCGTTATCTTGTCCGTTCGAAAGATAACTGATTCCACATTGGTTTGCATGAGGGGCTGGGAGTCGTTAGAGGTTACCAGGATATCCCGAGATGGGGGCCGGGACCTAGGAAGACTTGCCAAGATATCCCATGCGACATTGTGATGACACTTCTCTTAAGTCAGCATTATGTTTGTATTCGTTATGTGTTCATGTATTTAAAATCTGGAAGCATTGTAACTTTTATGTCATGTGATGTCATGTTCGTATCCTTTTCCAGTTGAGTCATGTTGCCTATGTTTAGAGGTTGTTGGTCTTGACCTGAAACCCTTGTTACTATCTCCTAGCACGGGGGGTGAGCCTTCAGGTATCACATGGTTGGGTGGAACGTGCACCATACTCCGTTGTGTGGCATTATCTTATGTGGACGAGAATTTTGTGTTGGAGAGCTCGTGGGATTCCAGTTGCTACCTTGGTTTCATTTACGCTTGTGCTTTTGTATTTTATTTACCCCTCATTTTTTTATCGAGGTGGAAATTGTAATAAACAATCATGTCATTGATTTACCTCATTCTGGGAATGAGAGATGTAATTGTAATTATATAACTTTTGTCCTTGGTAACCATGAAGGATCTCATGGTCTTAATAGAAATCTCATGTATGGAATGTATGTGCTTTAATTAGTTTAAGTGAATGTCGTTATGTTTCATTTCATGCTTGTTGTATTAATTTGTGAATTAATTAATCTTTGTCTCGGGACCTTAGGGGATTGTTGGCTTGTGTTGTAATCGTCTTGTAATTGTATTTTAGACAAAAAAAAAAGAAAAAAAAAGAAAAAAAATTGTAGTGAAATGGTTAGTAGTTTGCAACTTCCCCTAGGGTCTCATGGCGGGGCATTACATAAATTAATATCATTTAATTAATCATCCATTATCCACTTTCTCACTTTCTAAATTAGATAATTACTTTAATTATTTAATTATCCTTTAATCTCTCAACATTATCCATTCATTGATGATAAATAAAACATTTAATTTATTTACCTAAATCTCACTTCCACATTCCTTTAATAATTAATCCATTTAATTAATTATTAAATCTCATGCAAATTCATTATATAGTTCTTATCTCCAAAATTAAATAATTTATTATTTAATTAATTCTCACTTCTTAAATTAAGTAATATCTTCAATTCTTTATTCTTTTTGATTAATCCTTTACCCCTCTCAATAAAAAAAAATATTTTTAATTTTTATTCTTCTTGATTAATTAAATAAATATTATTTATTTAATTATATCTTTAATTCTTTATTCTTCTTGATTAATTAAATAAGTCCTATTTATTTAATTATATCTTTAATTCTTTATTCTTCCTCATTAAATAAATAAATCTAATTTATTTAATTGCATTTTTAATTGTCTTTATTCCTATAAATGAATTAATTAAATTAATATCATTTAATTAATCATCCATTATCCATTTTCTCACTTTCTAAATTAAATGATTACTTTAATTATTTAATTATTCTTTAATCTCTCAACATTATCCATTCATTAATGATAAATTAAAAAAATTATTTATTTATCTAAATCTCACTTGTACATTCCTTATATAGTTCTTAAATCTCATGCAAATTCCTTATATAGTTCTTATCTTCAAGATTAAATAATTTATTATTTAATTAATTCCCACTTCTTAAATTAAGTAATATCTTTAATTATTTAATTTAATTCCTCAACATTATCTTCATCTAAAAATAAATAAAATTATTAATTTAATTTAATTAATTAATTCAATCTTGCATATGTAAATAATAATTAAATTTATTTAATTATTAAATACTCATACAAGTTCTCACTTCCTAAATTAAATAATTATTTGTAATTATTTAATTTGTTTCTCAAATATTATCTTCTTTAATTTAATTTAAATAAAATCATTTATTTTATTTATTTATCTAAATTTATACATTCTCTAAATAAATGAAATTAGTTATTTTATTTATTTAGCTCATGTTGCACATTCAATAATAATTAATTACTTTAATTAATTATTAATCCTCTCATGCAAATCTAAATTTATCTTCTATCTAACACTTTCTTCCACTTCATCTCTCTTGCAATGAGTTATCTCCATAATTGGTTGAGTTAACTAATCCCCTTCTTCACCTCAACAATTCTCAGCTATTCATCTTTATCATTGCATCTCTTAATCTACATCGTTAATCAAATATGGATTTATATAAAAGAAAGCTATCAACTTCATTTCAATCTAACCACATTCTTTGAGATTTTACTTACATCTATATTGAGCTTATTATAGATTGTGTGCATTCCATATCTAAGAGCAAACAAGCAAAATTGAGAAGAGCAATGGAGGGGAATCAACTTTGGCTTTCGGTTTGAGGTATTATTGCTTTATTTTGTGATTTCCACTATCATCTTGTGCTTCATTGTTAGATTAGGATCTAATATGGCTTTATTTAGATAGATGTGGTTGTTATCGATGATTTCATGCCTACCTACCTGATTTTCCTGATCGACAGATATTTCTAATGGGAAAATAGTAAATTAAATATGAGTTGTCTAAGTTCTAATTTTAATACCAAGATATGATAGTGTTGTTATCTAATAATTCATGTTAGGACTATATTTTGATAGGGACATTATAGTGGTATTAGAGTGGATGATCTTTCCAACCTATGTTTCTAGAACTAAACTTCACATGTAAATTATTTGATGTTTCTTAATAAGGAGGTAGAGGTTCCAAAAAAACATAGCTCAAAGCTCATTAATTGATGGCATTAGGGCTTGTTATGTAGACCATAGATCCCTCCCATACGATATCTAAAAAGTGATATGCTAGACACTACCTTTTTGAACATGAAGAAGGTCATCAATGGCCTTAAATTGGAAGCTTTTTAAAGAGATGTGCAACAAGCTCTAGGGAACTCGACTCTCTCTCTCTCTATGATGGATCTAATAGATGGATGGATTGTGCATGGGAACAAAAGCTAGAAATTTATATATCTTAGACCTATGATGGAAAATGAGGAAATTGAGTTTGATACCTTTCATTTAGAGGGTATGGCACATGAGTAGTGGTACCACATATTGATCACCCAAGGTCATGGATCCATCACCCCATATGATGAACTATTCAAACTACTAATTGAGAGGTTTGATCAAAAGGTTCCTAAAATTTACTTCAAATATTTAACTCAAGTAGTGTGGTTCAATGGAGAATTATGTAATCAAGTTTCAAAAGATATATGTAATGGTGCTAGACATCACAAAGAGAAGATTATTAATGCTCTTTGTCTAAGGGTTAATTGAATTTCCTAAGGATCTGGTCAAAGCTTTCAAACTATATATTGTACAAGAGGTAATTAAGAGAGATTTGGCATTGTAGACTTCCACGTTGAAGAATGAATTTCAAACCAAGACTTTCATTCCAAAGAATTTTTTTCATAAAAATGTATCACTGACCAAGAGTTTCCCATCAAGGTTAGAAATTGAGGCAAGTAACAAGCTGAGAAGGAAGAAGATATGCTCTAGCTATAAGGAGCCCTAATCAACTATACATATATCTTAATAAAGGATTAGTGTGTTACATTGAGGTAAGGTTTGAATATGAGTTAGGGTTTCACAAAACCAAACAATAAAGCAAAGAAGAAATTGAACTGGAGATTGGAGAACAAAACAAACCAAAAGAGGAAGGAGATATTTAATAGGTACTCTTACTACACTCTTTAGTACTCTAAGGTACAACCCTTTTCACATATGTGGGGTTTGGAAAGGGAAAAGGGTGGTTGTGCTCATCAACACTATTGCTGCACATAATTTTATAATGAGGGACTAGTCACAAAATGAGGTCTCAAAACAAAGGATTTTGAAGGGTTCAATGTAATAGTGTCCAATGGATTCACTATCCAATGCACTAGAAAGACACCTCGATTAAATATTAGTCTAGGAGGATATAATTTGAAGGATGATTTCTATGTTGTCAACATAAGAGACATGGATATAGTCCTAGGTATCTAATGGTTGCACTCTTTAGGTGAGATCACACAAAACTTCCAAACCATGGAACTAAAGTTTCAATTAGAAGGGAAAGAAGTGACTCTTTAGGAAATAAAAAATTAATCACCAATAATTGTATCTAAAAAATGATGGAGAGGATTTTTCATCATGGGAAAGCAACATGGATAGCTCAGTGTTTGGTGATTGTGATAAAACCCACTAATAGTAAGAAATCATACCATATCTTGGAAAAGCATGGTAATTTCACCAACAATATCCCTCCAAGGATACCAAAGAAATTATTTGAGAATATCATTGAGTTGAAAGAGGGCATTGTTCCCATCATCTCTACTCTCTACCACCAAATACCGAGGAAATTGAAAAGGTAATAAAGGAACTATTGGACATGAGGTAGAATAGACCCAACTCAAATCCCTATTTCATCTATGGTTTTGGTAGAGAAGAAAGATGGAATAATGTGGAGGTGTATTGACTATATACCATTAAACAAGAAGAGTGTCAAAAACCAGTACCCAATCCCCAATATTGATGAATTAATATATGAGATGCATGGAGTAGTCAACTTTTTAAAAATAGATCTCAAATTAGGCTATCATCATATCTAATTTTAAGAGGAAGAAATTCACAAGATGAATTTTCAATGTCACTATAGGCATTATGATTTTTCGATGGTGTAATTGGGTTTAACAAATGCACAAGCAATCTTCTAGTCATGCATGAATCAATTTTTATGTAAGAAGCTAAGGAAGTTTGTTCTTAGATTCTTTGAAAATATTTAGAAAACAAAAATTCATGGGAGGAGGACCTTCAACATATTGATGAGGTGCTAATCATTCTATAAGCATAGACACTATTTGCAAATGATTCAAATTGTGAGTTCACCATGATAAAGATCTTGTATTTGTGGCACATCATTAACACAGATGGACTGTAGGTGGATATGGATAAGGTCAAGGAAATTTTGGAATACCCTCCCTTGAAGACCTTAACATAGCTATAAGAATTATTTATTCTTTACAACTATTATAAGCAATTTGTGAAGGGGTTCTCTCAACTAGCAATGCCCTTAATTGATCTAACAAAGAATGGAGATTTTGTATGGAACAAAGTTGCACAAAAAAGAACTTAATAAATTCAAAGTAGTTAAGAGCTCAAGCCCTATGTTGTCTATTTTGGATTTAACCCTTCCTTTCACTTTGGAAAGTGATGCATCGGGAGAAGGAATTGGATTTGTGCTTATGTATAACAACTCAAATTATTTCAAGATTCAAAAACTCATGGATGTGGAAACGTAATTATCCATATATGATAAGGATATGTTGGTTATTGTGCACACACTAATCAAATTTTGGTATTGCTTGGTGGGTGGTCGATTTGTGGTCAAGATTAATCACAATAGCTTGAGTTATTTCTCAATCAGAAGGATGTGAATGATTGGTACTAAAAATGCATAAGCATACTCCAAGCCTATGATTTTGATATAAAATATATTAAAGGAAATTAAAATATTGATGTTGATTATTTTTTAGAAGCTTGAACTTATGTTAATATCTCACATCTCAACATATTGGAAGATATAAATCATAATAAAATATGTTAAGAATGTATTGGAAGGGAATTTTTTGGATGATAGGTACATAATTTACAACAAAATAATTATCTATAAGGGAAGAATCTAATTGGGATCATAATCAAGGGTGAAAGGAAATATTTTGAGGGTGTTTCATGACACTCCCTTTGTAGGCTACCCTCAGTATTTCAAGAATTTCAAGTAGACCAAGGAGAGATTCACTTGGAAAGGACTCAAGAATGATTTTTGATGGGTCTAGTTATTAGCTTATTTCCTATTACTTTTGTATACACCTAAAAATGGTCTCGAGAATATAATTAATTAAATAATGATTTATTTGATTAATTAATCCTAAATTCATCTACTTAGTAAATAAATAGAAATATTTATTTATATTAAGTTCACTATTAATTCTTCTATTTTATCTCATTATTTCCTCTTAATTAAATAAACAAAATTAAATACTTTGTTTTATTTAATTATTATCATTATTATACTTTATCCATTAAATGCTATCTTAAATTAAAAATACAACTTCAATAGTTGGTATTATTTAATTATCTCATCACATTTCTTCTTAATTAAATAAAGATATCCTAAATTTTTTAATTTAATTATCATATTCCTTCTATTTTAATTTAGTAAACAACTTCTATAGTTTGTTTTATTAAATTATTTATCTCTCTTTTTGTTAATTTAAATAAACCAAAAATATTTAAATAAATGCATAAATCATATTCCTCTATTCACTCACCAATAAAATTAGATTTTTCAATTTAATTAATTTAATTGGCATTCACAGGAAAAACCTCGGGGACAAACCTGCAAGCAATCTCCTCAATCTTCTTCCTCAAATCTTTCCTCTCATCTTGCCTGGTGTTTTCATGGGGAGGAACAATCCCCCATGATCAGCTCCACCTTCTCATCTCTTACCATTCAAAATCTCTAGATTTAATCTCAGCCTCTGTTGTGTTACCCCTATGCAAAACTATTGCCGAAAATCTATATATACAGTCTTCTGAAGCATGAAAATGATCCGAGAAATCCCAATTTATGCAAACTTACTCTGCAGGAATACAACCAAGCAACCAAGCAATCATAAGCATTAGCATTAGCATTTTAGTATCATCATGGCATCATGGCATCAATAGATTTCATATCATGACAACATCATTAGTTTTTACTGTAGCTTCCTTTTATTAGTTTCATCAGGATAGTTTACGGTAGCTCCATATCATCTAGAAATCATTCTTAATCATCACATCATTGCATTTAGCATCCATTTTGTTCTCTAGATAGGAATTTTAAACAGTTACAGTACTTACAAATATGAGAGCTTTGGTAACTTGATAAATCTTTGGAGATAGGAGATAATGAGAAGTCTTCAGGCTTTTCAGTGTTTTAAATTAGTTTAATTCATGTTAATCTTGATCTAATGTCTTATTAAGAAGTGTTTTAGTGGTTCTTTTACGTTTTACTTATTCACACTTACATTTTGGCGCCCACCATGGGGCTTGAACCCCATGTTTTTAACAAGTTTTTCTAGAAATTTTTCGTACATGAATCTGGCATAAATTGTTTTAGTGTGATCGGAGGATTTTATAGCACTTCTGAGACAAACTATAACGCATCTGAATCTTGTTCTAGCGCTTCTGAAGAAAAGTATATCGCTTTGAAGGACTGCTTTAGCACTTCAACCTTACCTTCCAGCATAGGCCAAAAATTCACACCTAGCATCTATTTTAGCGCGTTTGTAAAATCCTATAGCGCTTTGGGATATTTCTATAGTGCTTCTAGCTATTTCTATAGCGCTTCTGGTTATTTCTATAGTGCTTTTGACCACTATAATAATGCTTCTGTGTAATTCATTTTCTGGATTTGACACGTCTGTGACCAATAAATTTCATTTCTTTAGTTGGTTTAAAAAGAATCAATCTAGGATAGGCACTTCTTTAGTTGGTGTAAAAATGAATCAATCCTAGGATAGTCACATTTTCATTTGGATTAAAAAATTATCAATCTAGGGTAGTCACCAGACTTTTCAATTTGGGATTTAAAAATGAACACCATGTCTTTTTGTGAAGCAACATCTTCACATAGATTAGAAAATTTTTGTTTGGGCTCTAAAAATTGAACAAGTGATTTTTGTGTTTGTATGGTTGATAGGCATATGCTCTCCCCTTAACTAGGTGATCCAAAAAGCCAGACTCATCCTTTTTTTGCATTCTTCAAATTTTATTACATCCTTTAGAAGGCCTACAGTAGTGGGAAAAAGTACTCACCCTACGGGAACGACCTAAGTGGGTTCAAACCAAAGCCAGGTTTTTCCACCCCATTATAAAATTCAAAGCAAATATGGGGAAACCCACTTTTTCTGGAAGTGTGAAAGATAACCATCCCCCAAACCTTTGCTCTAAAGGTTGGGAGGTCTCCTAAGGGAGTTTATTATTGTTGCTCCAAATGGAAACCCTTTCTAAGAACCTAGTGTAGTATCCAGCCAAGTCAGTAACCAGACATTCTAATACTCGCAGTGCAAGGGGAGGGAAGAATCAGCCCCCAAGACACTCACCATATAATTGCCAAGGACCGTTTGCTCAGGGGATCAAGAAATCTAACCTTGAGTACACGCCTGGAAAATACAAAAACACGGGCGCCCTCTAGGGGGTGACACGGCTGTGTGAGTCAACGCAATTTTAAGATGTGGGTTGTTGAGTATAACGATGACCTTTTGACTATTAAGAGTGAGTTTGTCTGAAGTTCTTTATTGTTATAAAAAATAATGAAAATAGGACCATGCGTGTTCTTTTGAACATACACTATCTATTTAGATTACAACTCTTAAAAACAATTGTCTTCATTTGAGTGTTGTGTATTCCAAAATCATTAAAATTCAAATAAAAAGATCATCCTGAAAAAATACAAACAAATCAAACAAAATCAAAACTAAGAACATATGATTAGAGATTGGAAAACCACTAAGTTTGTCAGAAAATCTCTTGCCAAGAGAATTAGAAAACCCAAGACACCACTTAGTTACAAACATCTTTTGCAAAAATGACATTTCTTGTATCAAAATAGGAAGACTTTGCTTCATCATAGAACTTTCCTCCATAGATTTCAATAGGGGTTACACTGATGATTATGTTGTAGAACCTTTGAATTCACAAGCCTATATTCAGAGAAGCGCTCTTTCACAGGTTTCTAACCATAGTCAACGTATTCATCAATCCTCCATTCCACAACCCACCATAGAATACTCCACCAGACCTAATCAATTTTTACGATAGATAAATCTTTGGAAACCTTAGGTTGACATCCAAAATCAAGGATTTACCACCTTATGACCATTTGGTGACCTACAGCTCCCATTCAACAACCAAGCCTTATACCACCTATCATACAACCTAGCCTTATATATCTTGAAAATGGCCAAACCAACATTATTAGTAGCTTGAGGGCATTTATTTTTGAGGAAAAAAAAACACCCCATCAGTTTCTCACAGCATCCATTATTCTGAACGAAGAAGAAGAAAAGACAAACATAGCAGTAGGAAGACCCTTGTTACTAACTCCTGCCTGGGAATAGGTAATGAATAACATTATAGTAAGGTATTGAAACCATCATACAGCATACCTTATGACCATTTGGCGACCTACAACTCCCGTTCAACAACCAGGGCTAACCACACCAATATTTCAGCTAGGTAACGTACACATTGAAGGCACTCAAACTGACATTATCAGTAGCTTGAGAACATTTATTTTTGAAAAGAATGAAACACCCCATCAATTCCTCATAGCATCCATAGTCTCGGGCGAAGAAGAAGAGAAAGCAGAAATAGCAGTTGAGAGACCCATATTGCCACCCCCTACTTGGCATTAAACAGAAACTATAGTGCTTCTGATATAAACTCTAGCACATCTGAACTCTGTTTTAGCGCTTCTAAAGAAAAGTATAGCGATTCCACCCTCTATTTTAACACTTCTGAACAATCTTACAGCGCTTCTGCCACAACAAACCAAACTATCAAAATTCCAATGTCATCACCGTTCTAGTACTTTTGAGCTAGGTTTTAGCGCTTACACAGTAAAACATAGCACTTCTCGCATCTGTTTCAATGCTTCTGATTAATGTTATAGTGCTTTTTCATTACCGAACATACCAGTGTCAATTATCATATAATATTTTAGCACTTTTGCACTCTACCTTAGCTCTTCTACACTACTTTACAATGCTTTTATTATAAATTCTAGCACTTCTACATTATGTTTTAACGCTTTTGCCCTCTGTATTAGCACTTCCACAAAAATAGAAAAATAGAGTCTTCTGAAATAACTGTCTGACATTTTGACATCGAAAACATAGGATTTTTACCAGTAAGAAAGATTTTACAGATCAGACAGTGTCCTAAAAACCTGAAACAAAGTAGGTTCTTACAAGTTAAAATTGTTTCAAACAAAACACTAGATCTAGAAAAATACGTGTCCAATTATAAAAAAAAAAAACCTAGATTATTGAGCCAAGTTTCCTCATCAGGATTTTGACATCCTACCTTCACGAAACAAAACTCAGTAATCAAGAATTTTAACTTAGCCTTGTCAATAGAATACATCATTCTATTGGGATTCTTTAAAATCAAATTGACACTAACACAACAATGAAGATCTAAGTTTAGTGAAAAACAACAAAAACTTGTATGCCAATCTTAACAAGGTTGCAAAGACAAAAACTTAGAGAGAAAGAAATTGAAAATCTAAACATGACTAAAGAAAACTCTTTTTTCCAATACCAACAAAATGAGAACAATGAACTAACACAAGAGGATATACAACATGCCCAACAAAACCCAAATTTTCATAAATTTATGGAAAAGGTCTTAGAACAAGACATGGAGAAATACCTCTTGATGTTAGCAGAGTTAGGTGCCAAAATTCTAAAATATTTTGACATCAATTGGTTGAAGGAAACACCTAGAACCAATGAAATAGAACCAAACCACACCCAGGATATGGATCAAGTGGTTGCTTTGACAGTTCAAATGCAAACCCTAAAAAAAAAAATTCAAAACATGTAAACAGGAACCACAAAAAAATATTTATTAAAGGACATTTTTCCTTACCATTTTCATCCATGTGTGGATATGATACCTTTTCCAAGGCATTGTGAGTTTCCTAAATATGACAAGTACAATGGAAAATCAGACCCAATTGACCATGTACGAGAATTTAGAACAATGAGCCTTGAGTTTTCACAAGAAGATACATACCTCATGAGGTTATTTCCTAGGAGTTTGGGGGCCCATTGTATGGAGTGGTTCTCAAAATTACAACCAAGGATTAGATCCTTTGAAGAATTGGTCAACAAATTCATTTCTCAATTCTCCTTCAACATAACACATGACGTAACCATAAAGGATCTATATAATTTGAAACAGAAAAATGGTGAGACATTCTTATCATTATTACAACGATGGAGAAAGTTGTTCGCTAGATATCCTTGATCTATACCTAAAGGGGAGAAGATTGAATTATTTATAGACAACTTAAATGATTAGATGAGTTATAGACTTAAATTGCAATATCCCCCAACATTCGAAAAAGTAATTGAGAATGGGCTCAAAATCAAAGAATCCCTAGTCAAACGAGGAGTGGTTAAGCACTACAGTGAAACATCCAACAACGCAAATCACTACAGAAACAACGACAAGCCAAAATTTTGGCAGAAAAATAGAAATACTGGAAGCAATGAACCTACAACTGACAATATAAAACCAGTATTCAATTTGACAGCATCAACTGCCAAAGCAAATCAAAATGAAAACCAAAACAACAATCAGAGAACTATTCAAAACAATAACACCAACAATGGAGAATCACAACCGTCATACCAAAGACAATCCAATCGACAAAAATTCACCCCATTAGGAAAAACATTGGAATCAACAATGAGAGAACTCATTGCAAACAGACTTATTACTTTACCAGAAGCTTGAAATTGGGAGCCAAAGGTAAAACCATTATGGTGGAATGATGCAGAATATTGTAATTTACATAAGAATAAAGGACATAAAACAAACGATTGTATGCAACTAAAACACCTAATACAAGAATTGATTGAAGCCAAGAAGGTGTTCATCGAAGGGCATCAGACAAACAATGATCACACTGCATTTACCAATCCATTACCCAACTATGAAAAAGGAGAGTCTTCTTCTAGTGGTAAGGGAAAAAGTATAAGCTATGTCTATGACACCACCATTCTTTTCCTTTCCAAGGTAGTGAAAAATGACATTGATAATCAAAAATATGACACAAACATCAATGACATTGAATCCCTGAACATAATGCCAAGCGTAAACACATTTGATAATCAAATAAATGTCCTAAAGATCAGGGAAACAGAAGACCATCCACAAGTCAATATAACAAAAAGGGGGCAGTCCAAAGTAATACTGAAAGGAATTTCCTCCAAAAACAATGCTCCCCCATCACATCAATACAATATCATAGACCAATTACAAAAGATAACCACGCAAATATCCATTCTAG
The DNA here is from genome assembly GCA_007258455.2 of Sequoia sempervirens. NCBI lineage: Eukaryota > Viridiplantae > Streptophyta > Pinopsida > Cupressales > Cupressaceae > Sequoia > Sequoia sempervirens. The sequence goes on from VDFB02380825.1 coordinate 20,802, forward strand.
AACTTCTCAAAATTTCACCATCACACAAAGAAGTTTTAGAACAAGCTCTAGTAGCTACAATGGTCCCTAATAATTTGGATGTTTGTCAATTCCAAGCCATGGTGGGACATCTCACCACACCTCATTGTTTGTCTTTCTCTAAACAAGATGATGTATCTTTAAATCACCCCCATAATGCAGCCTTGCATATAGAAGTTTTGATCCATAAACACCGTGTTAAACGTGTTCTAATAGATGGAGGAGTTGGTTTAAATATTTGTACCTTGAAACTGATTCATGCACTAGGCTATTTTGACAACGTCATTGACGCCATGAGAAAAATAACAATAAAGGCATATGATGAAGAGGAAAGGTCTTCCAAAGGGCTTATCATACTCCCAATTCAGGTAGGTTTGATTGTTAAAAACATTGTTTGTCAAGTGTTAGACAAAGATCTAGCATACAACATACTATTGGGTCATCCATGGATCCATGACATGCAAGCGATACCTTCAACATACCATCAATGTCTGAAATTTCCAGTAAACGGACAAGAGGTCACCATATCAACTGACAACAACAATCCATAGACTTGCAGCATGTTAAAAGCAACTCAAGACACTTTGGTACCTCATAATAGAGAAGTCAATACTTCCACTTCATCCACCATTTACAGCCAACCCAATTTCATATCTAAATGGGTTGAGAAGAAGAATCTAGAGAAAGAAACAACTGTCACAGACACATCATACATCGAAGATCCTATAAATGAATTATCACAACAACTTTCAGATAAAGGAAAAGGGTTTAGGAGAATATTCTCTTGAGCAATCTTTGTGCCTATCACAATTGCTACCATCACCAAAAACATATGGACAACTCATATTAAAAACTCCAAGTTCATCGCAACCCATCATAGCTCTAAATGAAAGGTTTATAAAAGAAAGTACACTTGAAGATGAGTCAGAAGAAAAAACCATACTCAGTTGGCTATATAAAGACGAGGAAGCATCAACACTAGCGAATGTCAGCATCAAAACAGATCAATATGGAAAAGGGAAGGCCATTTTAGAGAAAATGGGTTACAAAGGTCAAGGACCAATTGGCAAGAGAAAGGACGGTATTATTGAACTCATTCAACCTCTAACATTACAGCCTAAAGACAAAACAGGATTAGGCTACATAACTAAACAAAAAGAGGAAGAAACCCATAAAGCAGTGGAAAGGATACTACAAATGAGAGATGGCTCTGACACAGACTCCAAAAAATATGAATTGGATCATCTATTTGCTACATCTTATATTGACAAAGAGGTTGATGTTATCTAAGTATATACACTCTTATGAGAGGAGGGACAAGGTTCAGGAAATAAAACATATGTTATGGGATCAACAAATATTGATGACTCAAGCGAGGATGATTAGACATCGAATGAGTCAGAAAACTTGGAGGTGAGTACTGTCATAGACCTTGAACTTCCTACCAATAACTTTGACCACCTAGCTATCATGACACTTACAACAGTTGACCTTATTCAAACTGATGACTTGTTACTTTTAATACACCTCGAACTGATTGACTGGGAACCCACCGAACCTATTCTCATACCAGTCATTTCAAACGATGATGCCATCATAAATTATCTTTTTAGTGAAGAAACTTATACAAGTACTATCCATAACACTCATATCGATGCTTTACAACAATAGGGTGCCAAATCTTTCAATTGCAAAAATAATAACAAAAAAAATAAATCTAATGGCGAAAACCTCTCTGAGGCAGCATTAGACTTTGAAAAGAGAAAAATAAAGAACGTATCCAACAGTGAAAACCTTTTTGAGGCGCTAAAGGATGGAAGATTTGACACTCTCCCAAAACATTACCATGATAGATCATCGGTACTGGTAGAGCCGACACAATCTATAAATCTAAGAACAACTGAAGAGGAAAAGATCTTACATCTAGTAGCATCCATGACAGAATAGGAGAAGCCTGCATTCACCAGGTTTTTTGAGTAGCGACACATAAATTTTGCATGGTCTTATTCTGACATGCCAGGATTGGATCCACAACTCCTAATCCATCATCTATCACTACCAAAGGGAATCAAACCAGTCAAACAGAAATTGAGAAAGATGTATCCCCACATTGCCCTTATGGTTAAAGTTGAACTGAATAAAATATTGGATGCAAGTTTTATCAGGTCCATAGATTATGCAGAATGGATCTCAAACATTGTGCCAGTATCCAAACCTGATAATAGCATCAAAATATGAACAAATTTTAGGGATTTAAACAAGGCATGTCCAAAGGATGATTTTTCTTTACCCAGCATTGACATAATTGTTGATCTAACAGCAGGACATGCCATGTTATCTATAATGGATAGCTTCTCAAGATATAATCAAATAAAAATAGCACCTAAAGATCAAGAAAAGATGGCATTCACTTTCCCTTGGGATACATTCTACTGGAATGTCATGCCCTTCAGATTGAAAAATGCAGGTGTGACATATCAGCGAGCAATGACCACAATTTTCCACGACATGATGCATACTTTCATGGAAGATTATGTGGATGACATCTTAGCAAAATCAAACACCAGGGAAGGACATCTAGAAATACTTGATAAAATCTTCACTAGACTGGATAAATTCAATGTAAGGTTGAACTCGAAGAAATGTGTCTTTGAGGTGACATCAACAAAACTTCTTGGTTACATAGTGTCAGAAAAAGGTATTGAAGTGGATCCAGCTAAGGTTAAAGCAATAATGGAGATTCCACCGCCTAAAAATATCAGTCAATTACGGTCCCTACAAGGCAGGTTACAATCCATCAGTAGATTTATCTCCCAGCTAGCAGATAAGAGTCACCCATTTAATCATCTACTTCATAAAAATGTTTCATTCAAATGGGATCATAACTGTGAAACAACTTTTAGTCAGATAAAGCAGTATTTGGTGTCACCTCCAATATTCATTCCACCCGTAACAGAAAGACCACTATTACTGTATATCGCAACTACTGACATATCTTTAGGAGCTCTATTAGCATAGGAGGATTTTGAAGGAAAAGAACAAGCAGTTTACTACATCAGTAGGAGTCTCAATGGATATGAATTAAACTATGCATTCATAGAAAAGGCTTGTTTGGCAGTAGTATTTGCAACCCAGCATTTGTGACACTACATGTTGACTCATACAGTTAGGCTCATAGCAAAAATAGAACCATTGAAATACATACTCGGTAAAGCTGCTCTAACAGGAAGACTTGCAAAATGGGTCATGATCTTAAGTTAGTTTGACATCCAATATGTCAACAAGAGAGCCATCAAAGGATGGGTAATAGCAGATCAACTAGTAGAAGCTCCATTACAGGATCATCATCCAATGAACATTGAATTTTCATATGTCGACATCATGAATATTACAACACAACAATGGAGGCTTTATTTTGATGGATCATATACACAGAGAGGAGCTAGTGCAGGAATTCTATTTGTCACACCTCAAGGACACACCATTCCAAGATCCTATAGGTTAATGTTTCCATGTACAAACAATATAGCTGAGTACGAAGCATTGATTGTTGGTATCAAAGTAGCTATTGAATGGAAAATCACAGAAATGGAAGTGTATGGGGACTCACAGCTTGTCATTTATCAAGTAAATGACAAGTATCAAACAAAGGATGAGAAGCTCATGCCTTATAAGAAAATGATAGATCATCTTAAAAATTACTTCATGGATATCAAGTTCAAGCAAATACCAAGGGCAGAAAACAAAGTTGCATATGCCATGGCAACAATTGCCTCCCATTTACAATTATCAGAAAAGAAAGGTCGATATGAGTTTATGGTTGAACAAGTATCTAATCCTGCATACAATAATCCTGATTCACAGACCATATGCCACATAAAAAAAACTCAACCCTCACAATATGGAGAGATCTATACTTACCTCAAAGATAAAATTCTTCCTCTTGATCTCTCTAGAAACCAAAAGCGTAACTTTATCCTTTAATCAGTGTGACATACGTTAATCACTAACATCCTTTACCGTCGAGATCTAGATGGTACTCTTCTCCGGTGTCTGAAGCATCACAAATCTAAAACATCCTTATGAGAGGCCCATGAAGGTATTTGTGAGACTCATTCAAGTGGGATAACCCTAGCTAAGAAACTCCTTCGTTTAGGGTATTACTGGCTAAACATGGAGAGGTCCAGGCATATCAATATGTTAAAAAGTGTCAAAAATGTCATATTCATGGTAATCTAATTCATGCGTGGGTGAAAGAGTTACAACCTTTCACATCCACATGGCCTTTTTGTCAATGGGGACTAGACCTGGTAGGGAAAATAAATCCTTCTTCATCTAATGGGCACAAGTTCATCATCACATCAATAGAGTATTTCACAAAATGGATTGAAGCAGTTCCTTTGACAACTGTCACTGGAAAAAAAAATCATCTTTCATACTCAACTACCTCATCTGTCGGTACGGGGTACCTCAATCCATTATCACAGACAATGGTAGGCCTTTTAAAAATTAGGACGTCCAGGAATTATGTGAACAATTCCATATTCAACATCATTTTTCAATACCATACTATCCACTGGGAAATGGCCAAGTAGAAGCCTCAAATAAGACAATCCTAAGAATACTAAAGAAGACGGTAAACAATGTTGGATGTGATTGGCATGTTCAATTAAATCCTGCACTATGGGCCTACAGAACCAGCATCAGAACACCAACATGAGCTACACCATACACCTTGGTGTATGGATCAGAGGCCATTCTACCAATTGAAGTAGAAATACCATCACTCCATGTCTCACTAAAAGGTATCATTATAGATGAAGATTATAGAGTTTCAAGGCTACAGGAATTGGAATTACTGGATGAATGCCGCCAGCAAGTAGTCAATCATTTGAAGGCCTACTAGCAAAGAATGTCAAGGAGTTACAATCATAGGGTAAAACCTAGAGTCTTTCAAATTGGAGACTTGTTCCTAAAGGAAAACCCTAGGAATCAGCAAGATAGAGAAAAGAAAGGGAAGTTTGAACCTAACTAGTTAAGTCCCTTTGTAATCATATCAGTGTATGGATCAGGAGCATATCAATTGTCTACACCAAAAGGGGATTTGTTTGATGAACCTATCAACAGTATCCATCTCAGAAAGTTCTATAC